>JBBPBX010014041.1:2520-15020 GCA_038048925.1 Garcialebias charrua | reverse complement strand
TCTTCTACATTCTGCGTACCTTTAACTTTCATGACAAACTTGATATGAAAGTGGTTTTTGAAGACCTGGAATTGAGATGATTAGATCCAGTCATTAGGAAAAGCGTGTCTATTTTTATTCCTATAAACTGACACAAGTGCCTATTTCTCAACTAATTTTACCAGAATTGGTATTTTCTTGTGTCATTTTAGCTGCATGAGTCAATACAATTTGGGAACTTTGCTACAAAAATGGTAAGACATTTTCAAAAGTAATAACTATAGTTAATAACACAGAGCCTTTAAAAACTGGTCTTTAAAGTTAAGCTATTTTTAATTTTTGTAGCTCTATTTCCAATTATCTTTAGAACATGTCATGGTGTACAAGATTTGTTTGATTTAAGTTTCCCAAATGCAGTTTGCCCTCATGTCTCAATGACACTAAAACCACTGTCATCTCAAGATAACAGACATTTACCCGACACATTTCTAATGTATGCATTAATGTATGATTTAACAGTTACGCTGTAAAACAGTTAAAATACACAATTTAACAACGAATAGTGATCAATTTTTATTTTTATTTAACCAAAATTTAACTTTGAACGTGTGTGTTTTGGTGATACTGTACAGCTCCACTGATTACCAACATGCTAACGATAAAAGCGGCTCAACCGGTCTCAAAGCTAATAATCTTCACTGTGTCACGCCATTAACCATAGCACTGTAAACTCATAGTTAGTCGTTTTGAATATTTGGAAGAATAAGCAAACAAGTCCGACGTACGGTTTAGTAAAACGTACAATCCACCAGCATGCGTGAATCACGGCTAAAGTTAGCCGACAGTTAGCACACCGTCGGAGTGAGTATCCGCTCACTTACCGTCATTCTCATCGCTGTGTCGCCTCCTAGACATTTTAAACTACTTTTATTTCACACAAAAAAATGTCCTGGAGAAAAATAACTTAAAACGAAACAGAACGTCGGTTAAACAAGCTGATATTTAGTTGATTCAGCCTGTGTGCCCCGCTACTGCAACAACAAGAAAATAACAGCGGTTTGATTCTAGTGAAGCACTTCCGGGGTAAAGTGAGGTCAAACGGAAGGTCCACCGTCCTTTTTCTTCCGGCAGCTTCTCAGATTCACGGTCGGTGTAAACATGGTGTAAATATGTATTTACTAAGTTTGAGAGTTTATATTTGACACAAGTCAATATTTTAAATTACGATCATCCAGAATAACAGAACATTAAGTCGCTGAAGGATCCGATTTTTTTTAATCTAAGCTAAAAAGTGTCTGTAAGTTGAAATGGAAGAGGCTGAAACAGCAGCTTGCTGCTCTGAGTTCATGAACTGGGAGGTTGACACTTCCACGTCCTGTAAAGGATTAAAACAAGAGAAGCAACTTTCTGCATCACCAAGAAGATATTACAGCCTCTGCAAGAGAAAGGTGAGAAAATAGTGATCAACGAGAGGATAGTAAGTGAACAAAAAATGAACACATTTTACATCTATTATTGCTTCACCCTAAAAATGCTGAAAAAGCTTGGACAAAGGCCAGTCGTTTTTGCAATCATTTAAAAGTAAGAATGTTTTTTTCATCATTAAGTTAAATATCGCAAATATAATTTTTTATATTAATGTAGTTTTAAATATCTTTATTTCATATATTATATAAATTGTCATGTTATTAAAGCTGCACATATGTAACTTTGTAGTGCTGTATGTAACTTTTCTAAAAATATATATTTTAACATTTCTTCACTCTGTCACTATCTACTGACAGACTGATGTTAGACAAAGTAATCTCTGAAAAAAACTATAGTCCCCTTGCTTCTCTATCAGCATTTATAAAAACACTAAAAACACAGAGTGACCCGCCATTAACCAGCCAATAAAAACAGAGTTTGTAACCAGCCAATAAAAACAGAGCTTGAATTTGAATTTCAGCAGGGCCAGGGGGAGCAGAGCCATATATGGCTCTGAGGGGGAGGGATCAGAATGCTTTGCCTGTTGAAAATATTTCTAAGTTCTGGCTCTACAGAAAGTTACACATAGCACCTTTAATATTACCGGTAAATACGTCTTTTTTACAATGACTAAGTTCCCTCAAGGGATCACTAATGTTTATTTCTAATTAACACTTTATTCAAACATGAATAAAAACAGCCCTTACTGCATAAATATTTAACATGTACTGAATGGTTCTGCAAGACAAAACTTAATTTTGGGGAATAATTAAGTGATTAATATTATAATATTGACTGTATTTCATCAAGTTTCTTTATCTAATGTTATTTTGTTTTGATTTATGTTGAATAATCTCATATACAGTTTGGAAACAACAAAAACAGGCAGGAAATTCAGTTTTATTTTTAAACTGCTCCTGTTTTATAAAACTGCGAGTGATCTCAAACTTAAATTTAAAACATCAGGCAGATTCTTCTTTAATCAGAGCCACATTACATGTTCGCCATGCTTTTTCATCCTCGCAGTCATTCGCCGCCTTCGTTGCATCGAAGAGGAAGGACAGTTGTGAAGCAGGAAGCACATCCTGGGGCTGCTGTGGCCAGACCTTCAACGAACACTCTGCAGTCCACAAACATGTGGCCAAAGCTCACAACGCTGACGTCCAGCAGCTCACGCAGGCCGCAACCGAACATTTGCTAAAACAACTGGAAGGAGAAACCGAAAGGCAGCAGCTGAACGGGCAGAAGGGGGAAGACAAGGACGTGTCTGCATGGATACCAGATATTAGCCACGTCCCTGAGGAGCAACTTAAAACGTAAACAAATATCTGGTTTTCATTCCTGCTGCAGCTGCGGTGGTGTCCATATTTTTACTTTTTCAGTTCAGTCTAATTTATTGTGTGTCCTGTTTTCATGAAGCGGTCCTGGAAAGGTTCTGCTCTTTTATCTGTACTGCCAGGTGGACGATCCACAGACCATCTGTGCCTGGCAGAAGGTTTTATGTGAGAAGCTCAACTTAACTGGGAAGGTGAATACACGCTACAAGAATGCAACGTGTAATTGTCGAGAAAAATACAAGTAGAGACGCATGTTCATTAAATATTGTTTCATCGTTTCTCTCTGTCTTCAGGTACGGGTGGCAGCTGAAGGTATCAATGGGACCGTTGGTGGCACTAAGGTGGCCACGGATTTTTACATCGACGCCATGCTTTCACATCCTGTCTTCAAGATGGAAAAAGAGGATTTTAAGGTCAGAATTGGATAAATAAAATGCAGATATATTGAGTCCTGCCTGACACGTTTGGCCTTCGTTTTTGAAAATATACCTTGAAATAATCAGCGTTGCTTTAATTTAGCCTTGCACATGAACGGAAATGTTTTCTTCTCCTGCGTTTGTTGGTGTTCAGACCAGCGACGGTGGCGCCGAGTGTTTCAGAGACCTGAAGGTCGGAGTCTACACGGAGATCGTTCCGATGGGAGTGGACCCCGATGTTGTTTCCTACCAGCTGGCAGGTTTGTTTGTCTTCTGTACTTTTACTGTCACAATATCCATTGGGTAGGAAACTCCTTCAGGACCATCAAAGTCTTGAGCTATTCTTGTATTTATTTAGCTTCTCTTGATCTTTTGAGTCTTTTTCAATAAATCTTCAGATTTTTTCACACAAATTGATGTGATCTGGAGCGTGTTTAAGAAACTAAGGAAACCAGAAAACATAAAAAGTACCATATCTCAACTCTCCCAGACTGATAAGATTCGGCTTTTTCCTTTCAGCTCCAACTAAAGAACTAAGAAGAGATTTAGCTTCTTTGTCAGCTGATGTCAAAGAGTTAGTTTATAACAGGGTTTTTAAGTTTTCTGTTCCGTTACTGCTCTGAAGTTCAGGTGCGTTTTTCGGTCTTTCTCCTGCGCTGCCCCTCGGCTGTGGAACGCCCTGCCCTCATATCTGAGGGCCCCACAGACCGTAACATGTTTTAAAAAAGGTCTTAAAACCTTTCTTTCTATCCAGTTTTTTTAATTAATTAATTGTGTTTTTGTTTTTATTGCACCCACAGTTTTTATTTGAGTATTTTATCTGCATTTTGTGAATTTTAAGTTTTTGATGCGATCATCTGTGAGGCACTATCCTCTTGGTTGTTCCTCCTCTTGGTTGCATTTATGGTTGATTTTTATCTTGATTTTATTTAATGTTCATTGTATCACTTTGAGATCTGTTTTATGTAAAGTGTGTTATAAATAAAATGTATTATTATTATTATTATTATGAATGATGGAAAAGCTTCTGTTGAAGTTGGTGTCACTGCAACGTTAAGACTGTGCAGTTTTTCCTTTTTTTAAGTTCATTTCCCGTCTGTTTGTCCTCTCAGGAGTTCATCTGGAGCCTGAAGAGTTTCATAAAGAGCTGGAGACTCTTGTGGCACAAAAGGATTTGTGTAACGACACCGTCCTTCTGGACTGTCGCAACTTCTACGAGAGCAAAATCGTGAGTAATTATTGTTGTGTGTATGTTTTATTTCTGAGCAGACTCTGTGTAGGCCAGCCTTCGATGCAAGAAATACACAAATTGTTTGAGGAGCTGCTTTAAAATCAAACAATTCTTCTGAATATCTTAAACGGTTGGACACTATTTACTGTTGGTTAAACCTAAACAATGTAACGTTTGTGGCTCGAGTAAATAAATCAGTTTCTTTCCCCCAGGGGCAGTTCTCTCAGTGCCTGGCTCCAAACATCCGGAAGTTCAGTTATTTCCCGGACTACGTGGACCAGAACCTGGAGCTGTTCAGAGACAAGAAGGTTCTGATGTACTGCACCGGAGGGATCCGTTGTGAGCGCGGCTCCGCCTACCTCCGCTCAAAGGTGAGCTCCAGACCGGCTCCCTTCTCTCTTTAGCTACTTCTTTTCGCTAATCTTTTGTTTGCTACTTATCTTTTTATTATGCTTTTGATCATTAAAATCTATAGACTTTTATTTTGTGTTTTGCTACTGGTACTTTGAGCTTTTAATTAGCCTTTTGCTACTTTTAGATGGCTTTCCGCTTTTTAGCTAGCTTTTTGCTGCTTTTAGATTTTGGCACGTTTTGCTATCTTTAGCTAGCATTTGCTACTTTTAGCTACCGGTAATCTGCTGCTTTTGGCTTGTGTTGTATTACTTAGGTTAGCTTTTTGTACATTAATCTAGTCGCAGGGGTCTGCAACCTGCGGCTCTGGAGCCACATGCGGCTCTTTGGTTCCTCTGCAGCGGCTCTTTCAAGCTTTGACCAAAACTGACATAAAACTGAATTTTATTGGTTCTTATAACAACCAAAAGGTCTAGTTTTAGCAATTTTCCTGTCATTTATTTTGCAAACATATGAATACAGTACTAGAAACATTACAAGGAGTAAAACATACTTTCACTTTATGATTTATTTATATATTGTTGTAAATATACATTTATGTGTACATATGTACATATTTATGTATTGTTGTATATAACCCTAACCCTCGAAAAATTATCTGAATATAATTATGTTCCCATGATAAAGAAAATTAAAGAGGATATCGTAAAATGGAATCTAACTCCTTTCTTAAGTTTTAGTTCAAGAATTAACTCAATTAAGATGAATATACTGCCCAGATTATTATATTTATTTCAAACTTTACCAATTGAAATAAATCAAAAAGTTTTCAACGAATGGGACAAGCTATTATCAAGATATATTTGGCAGGGTAAAAGACCTAGAATTAGATATAAGGTCTTACAACTTGAAAAGAAAATGGGAGGTTGGGGGTTACCTTCAATAAGAGATTATTATTTAGCAGCACAAGTAAGAACATTGATATATTGGTGCGACCCAAAATATGATGCTAAATGGAAAACTATTGAAATGAAAGAGACACCAATTCCTATACAGGCAATTTTGGCTGATGAAAAAATGCAATGTTACATAAATAATATAGATAACCGCTGGATTAAAACAACTCTTAATGTGTGGAAAAATATTGTCAAAAAAAATGCACTAGAACACGACCTAGCGGCCATAAAATGGATTGCATATGATTCAGATTTCACTCCAAACAAACTGGATGCCAGGTTTAAGAACTGGACCTCCAAAGGAATTACTGCTTTATGTACAATAATGAACAACAAAATCTTAGATGATTTCGAAACTCTTAAGAGGAAATATTCTCTGGACAAGCAGGACTTTTATCGATATTTACAAATAAGAAACTTTGTTAATCAAAAAATTGAGCCAATTACTGATAAGAATATAAACCTAATGGAAATCTTTATTAATGCCTACAAATCAAAAATCACAGGGAAAATTATTTCACTTATATATAAAAACTTAACAGATCTAAAAAACAATTCAACACTACACATTAAAGCAAGATGGGAAAGCGAGGGCAATTTAACAATAACAGAGGAGGAATGGACACTAATGTGGAGAAACCAATGGACATATAATAAATCCTTACAATGGCAAGAATATGGATGGAAAAATTTAGTAAGATTTTTTATCACACCTGCTCAGAAAAGCCACTATGATGGAAATCCTCCTATATGCTGGAGAAAATGTGGAAATCAAGATGCAAACCATTTTCATGTCTTTTGGGACTGCCCAATTATAAAAGATTACTGGAAAGAGTTACATAATGCCTTACAAAAAATTTTCAAGCGAAACATTCCTTTGGAAATCAAGCTTATGTATTTTGGCATAATTCCTCAAGAGTCTTCAAAAAAAACAAAATATTTGATGACTATTTTATTAACAGCAAGTAAGAAAAACATTACAAGAAAATGGTTATCACAAGACAAACCTACCTTAGATGACTGGATCGACATAACATTTAATATATATAAAATGGAAAAAATAACAGCCTTTCTCAACTACAAGACTGAACAATTCTGTCAGTGGTGGCAGAATTGGGTGGACTATGTAAAACTTAAAAGAATTGATTTCATTTTTTGAAAACAACCTTGATAAAATCACCCAGATAATCCACTCTCCTTAGTTTAACCACTCAACATTGTTGTGCTCTTATTTTATATGTTTTGGTTGGTCGTTTCTGTTTATTTTTTTTTTATTTTTTTTTTATTTATCGCTATGTGTGGGTTGCTTTTTTACTTTTTAAATTTGTTCTAATTTTTCTCACTAATTACTAATTACATTATAAAATTTCTCAGGGAAGTGAAGTTGAAATTTTGTCTTGACTCTCATAAGACAATGCTATAATTGTCCAATACAGTATATGTTAAATGATGACGTTCATTTCGTGATATGGTGACTTTTTATATTGGACGTTTTTCTGTTAAATACTTAAAAGTTCTGTAATGTATACTTTCTTGGGAATCTATGAAAATAAAAAATTACAAAAAAAAAATGATTTATTTATTCATACGTAATTTTTCTACAGTAAAATAAATCACATAAGAAAGCATAGTTTATTGTTTTAGGTTTTAGAAACTGGGCAAAAACTACATTTTTTTTCCTTCTTTACAAGAAGCTCGTCGTTTATTTAGTCTTGGAATATAAAAATATCAATAAATGTTAAAAATCATTAGATATTTTTAGTTTTATAAAATCACCCCTACTGTCCAGAAAAGTGCCCTCCAACAAACGTCAAGTGGTCCGTGGGCCACCAGTTGAGAATCCCAGTTGTAGCAGGTATTGTGGCTCTGGACACGTTTAATTTAGTGAACAAAAGGGGCAGAAATGGCTCTTTTGATCGTAAATGTTGCAGACCCCTATCTAGTGTTTTACTGCTGTAAATTTGTGTTTTAGTACTTTTAGCTAACTGCCATTTTTAGCTTTTAGCTATTGTTTTGCTACCTAAATGTCCATTATCGAGCCACAGTTTATTAAACTCCACTTCCTGTTTCTTGTTTGCAGCCTGACTTTAGTTTTCTTGTCCATGTTAAACCTGTTGATCTGTTTGTTTATTTGTTTATCTGTTTATTTGTTGCTATGATTATTTTTTATCTGTTATCAATCTATTTGTTTATCTGTTTGTTTATTTGTTGTTTTGTTTGTTTATCTGTTCATTTGTTGCACATACTTTTTTATCTGTTTATCACTTATTAGTTTCTTTGTTTAATTGTTGTTTTGTTTATCTGTTGCTCTATTTATTTGTTTGTTTATTAGTAGCTCTATTAATTTTTTGTTCATGCATTTGTTTGTTGCTCTATATGTTTTTGTTTGTTGATTTATCCGTATATTTGTTGCTCTTTTTCTGTTTATTAATTAATTTGTTTTCTGCTCCATGTGTTTGTTTGTTTGTTGCTCTGTTCATTTGTTTGTTGGTCTGTTTGTTTATTTGTTGTTCTGTTCATTTGTTTTCTGCTCCATGTGTTTGTTCGTTTGTTGCTCTGTTCATTTGTTTTCTGCTCCATGTGTTTGTTCGTTTGTTGCTCTGTTCATTTGTTTTCTGCTCCATGTGTTTGTTGGTTTGTTGCTCTGTTCATTTGTTTTCTGCTCTGTGTGTTTGTTCGTTTGTTGCTCTGTTCATTTGTTTGTTGGTCTGTTTGTTTATTTGTTGTTCTGTTCATTTGTTTTCTGCTCTGTGTGTTTGTTTATTTGTTGTTCTGTTCATTTGTTTTCTGCTCCATGTGTTTGTTTGTTGCTCTGTTCATTTGTTTGTTGGTCTGTTTGTTTATTTGTTGTTCTGTTCATTTGTTTTCTGCTCCATGTGTTTGTTTGTTTGTTGCTCTGTTAATTTGTTTGTTGGTCTGTTTGTTTATTTGTTGTTCTGTTCATTTGTTTTCTGCTCCATGTGTTTGTTCGTTTGTTGCTCTGTTCATTTGTTTTCTGCTCCATGTTTTTGTTTGTTGCTCTGTTCATTTGTTTTCTGCTCTGTGTGTTTGTTTATTTTTTGTTCTGTTAATTTGTTTTCTGCTCCATGTGTTTGTTTGTTTGTTTGTTGCTCTGTTAATTTGTTTGTTGGTCTGTTTGTTTATTTGTTGTTCTGTTCATTTGTTTTCTGCTCCATGGGTTTGTTCGTTTGTTGCTCTGTTCATTTGTTTTCTGCTCCATGTGTTTGTTTGTTTGTTGCTCTGTTCATTTGTTTGTTGGTCTGTTTGTTTATTTGTTGTTCTGTTCATTTGTTTTCTGCTCCATGTGTTTGTTTGTTTGTTGCTCTGTTCATTTGTTTGTTGGTCTGTTTGTTTATTTGTTGTTCTGTTCATTTGTTTTCTGCTCCATGTGTTTGTTTGTTTGTTGCTCTGTTCATTTGTTTGTTGGTCTGTTTGTTTATTTGTTGTTCTGTTCATTTGTTTTCTGCTCTGTGTGTTTGTTTATTTGTTGTTCTGTTCATTTGTTTTCTGCTCTGTGTGTTTGTTTATTTTTTGTTCTGTTAATTTGTTTTTTGCTCCATGTGTTTGTTTGTTTGTTTGTTGCTCTGTTGATTTGTTTGTTGGTCTGTTTGTTTGTTTATTTGTTGCTCTGTTCATTTGTTTGTTGACCTGTTTGTCACTTTGTTTTTGTTGATCTGTTTATTCATTTATTTGTTGATCTGTTTGTTGATCTGTTTATTCATTTTTTGTGGCTCTGATTAGTTTTTATTTGTTGCTCTGTTTATTTGTTTGCTCATTTGTTGCTCTGTTTATTTGTTTGCTCATTTGCTGATCTGTTTATTTGTTGATCTGTTTGTTTGTTTGTTTGTGTGTTCATTTATTTGTTTGTTGCTTTGTTTATTTTTTGATTATTTGTTGCTCTGTTTATTTGTTTATTCATTTGTTGATCTGTCACTCAGTTTATTTGTTTATTGTTTATGTGTTGATCTGTTTATTGTTTGTTTATGTGTTGATCTGTTTATTTGTTTATGTGTTGCTCTGCAGGACGTGTGCAGGGAGGTTTACCAGCTGAAGGGGGGAGTTCATAAATATCTGGAGCGTTTTCCCGAAGGTTTCTATCGAGGTAAACTTTTCGTGTTTGACGACCGCTTCGCGATCTCCTCCAACGATGATGTCATCTCAGGTAAGACGGTAAACGAATCACCTTGAATGCATCTTGAAACGTTTTTTTTTTTAAATTCCAACGTTACCTGAAGGCATCACCAATGTTGGGGGCACTGGTTTGACTTCCTGTGTGTGTTCAGACTGCAGGTACTGCGGCTGTCCTTGGGACCAGTACCAGCTCTGCAGCAGCCAGTTCTGCTGTCAGCTGGTGCTGTCCTGTCCCGGTTGCAGACGGGCCGGACTCTCTGCCTGCTGCCTGACCTGCCAGGCCAAAGGACGGGCCCGAGGCGAGGCGGATCGGGGCACCCCACACCCTAAAGAGGAGTGCGAGTGCACGGACACACGGGCCAGAATCCCTCTGGACGTTTAATCCTTACTTCTCAAATCTTCATTAATGTTGTTTTTTTACATATAATATAAGTAAAATTAATGTTTAATTATTATATTCAAAATGTGGGACAATTTTTTAAGTTATAAGAATACTTGTAAATTAAATAAAAAACAGTTAAAAAAAATAGTTTTTCCTCCTTTAATTGATAAAGCAAATTAAGATATTTGCTGAATCTATGAATTGTTTATCATTTTATGATTTGAATGTACATTTGGGAATTAAAAACAAATCTGGATTATTTGCTGTTGTTGTTTTTATTATTTGTTTGATTGATAAACACAGATATTCATGAAAAACAATAATCCAAATAGTATTCTGAGGGTTTTGTTTTTCAGAAAAAGAGAAAAATAACTTTCTTAAGTTTGGCAAATATTCCCTGAACTAACCACAAGCAGTGGTGCATTCGTGTGTCTTAGATAAAACTCGGCACTTCCGCTGCAATGAATGAAAAAGAATGAAAAGAAGCATAAATGCATTTATTTGTCTTTATTGTGCTTTTATTTGTGTATAAACTAATGTACAGTAATATAAATATTTTTAGTATTGTTGAAAATATGAGCCGAATACAGTACTTTTAAAACTTCAGCCGGTCGTTTCCGTTCAGTTCGCAACATTTAGCTTCTAGCTATTTTTGCCAACATTTAGGTGGCATTTTGAAAAGACCAGCAAAACAGCATTCATTCAGTTAAAAGCTCAAAGTAGCTCAGAAGACAAAAAAAAAGTGTGTACAGTATCTAAAAAAGCTAAGTCTGGTCCTCTGGACATTCAAAAAATAAAACAAAGCAAAAAAAAATGTAGAAACGTTTCGTCTTTTGTCCGAAAGACTTCCTCAGTCTGAGTTGCTGTATTCAGCTCAGTCTTAGCACCCTCTCACAGTGTTACACAACCAGTTGGCTGATGACAGCCTGAAACCAGCTGCTCACATGATCAAGGAGGGCCATCAGCCTAACAATGGATCATTAGCACCCTGATGGTTGTTTGCTATTCACAGAGGGCTGAGTGATACTAGCAATCACAGCATTGTAAGAGGGAGACAGTTGAACCCGGAGGCCTCCACCCCTGTTTAATGATGGACGGTTTCTTTTCACAAAGATGGCCTCCTTTACTCCTCTCTCAAACCATCGTTCCTCTCTTTCAAGGATGTGAACATCTTCATCCCTGAAAGAGTGACCGCTGGCGTGGAGATGTGTGTACAGTATGTTGAAACAGGTTAAAAAAGACTAATGTTTTTGAAGAAATATAAAATTCAATTCAGTTTATTTATATAGCGTCAATTCACACAACAGAAGTCATCTCAGGGCAATGAACAGAAACATACATATATAAAAATAATAATTTTATATTTTTCATTATTTATACTGTATACAGTTCAGTTTATTTGACACGAAACGGTATCAAATACATTCAACACTTGCTCTTCTCAAGGGCGGACGTGTCCTCTCGGTCTCCGCTTTGCTTTTGCTTTGTCTGTGAAACTGTCTGAGAGCCTTTAATTAGCCTTTTGCTACTTTTAGCTGGCTTTCCGCTTTTTAGCTAGCTTTTTGCTGCTTTTAGTATTTGGCACAAGCTAGCATTTGCTACTTTTAGCTAATCTGCTGCTTTTGGCTTGTGTTATTACTTTAGTTAGCTTTTTGTACATTAATCCCCCCCCCCCCCCCCCCCACCATGAGTGTGCACAGATCATAGGCCCTCATGCACAAAAATGTTCGTATTCTTATCCTAACTTCCTCCTACTTTTGTTCGTACGAAGCGTTCGTACGAACATGCCACGTCAGATCCAACAACGTCTTCTATAGTCAGGAAATGTGTGTATATGAGCTGTGTAAATAATGATGAATCCCACCTGTTCTATTCACGTGCTCGTGCACGCGAGAGGTTATTTACATAATTCCCACCCCTCAAAACACCATATAAGGATATAGTTTCCTGCCACCGCGAGCAGGAAGTGTCCATTCATTCCGGCTTTTATGCGTCAGAAAACACACAAACGCGTTTGGCGAATTAAAATTGACTCGCCTTTGATCATAGTGTCAGCCCCGGATCTGAGCGCAGACCCACACAGAATACAGATGACATCAGTGAGCGCCCACAGTCAACAGGCAGTTTATATTAAAAATGACATGAAGCAACTTTCGCCTTTCTTCTCCCCTGTCTCTGCAGCAGCGCTGTGTGTGTGTGTGTGTGTGTGTGTGTGTGTGTGTGTGTGTGTGTGTGTGTGTGTGTGTGTGT
>JBBPBX010014040.1:9939-21373 GCA_038048925.1 Garcialebias charrua | reverse complement strand
AGCCCTCCTCTGACACATAATAACATGTACTAAAATTATTTATTTTATTTTATTATTATTATTTTTGTATTTTGCCAGAAAAACAACATAATAAGCCCTCCGGTCACGTACCAACACTACATTCCCCACAATGCAACAGTAGTAGTAGGGGTGGGGCCAATCTGATCCGGAGTCGTGTCTCATGAACCCAGAGTAATAATGCTGCGCATAGACATCAAGACCTGCCTCACATTCAGGAAATCCCTTTCATTTTACAGCCAGCTACAGCGTGTGGATTGAGTGAGTAGCACTTTAGTTAACAGCTAGCCAACTTTTCATCGTAACATGTCCGCTGTGTGGAAGTATTTTACACTAAACACAGCAAGACAGCAACGTGCAATGTCTGTAGAGCCATAGCGCCACATTAAACCGCGGTCAAGTTAGTTTTATATTGGACATTTGTGCTCCGGGGCTTCAGCGGGACGCCACTCTCGCTGAACCGAAACAGGGAGACCGACCGCGGCCAGCTGCATCCAGTCCGACCCGCTGTCTGACCGTCTCGTAGGAGGGACAGGCTGAGAGCGGCTGACCAAAATCAGAACGCCCGCCCCGGATTGAAAAATAAAAACACACTGCTGAAGCCACGGAGCTCAAATGTTCACCGATAAGTTGTTAAACTTCATCATAATTAATGACCAACAGCTATCAGCTGTAGAAAATGAAGGATTTTGCAGCTTGATACTTGCAGCCAACAATCATTAAAAAGCATATTAATTAAAAATCACAAGAAAACTGTGTTAAAAAAACATAAACAGCTACATTATAAAACAATGTAAAATACAGTACTAAAATCGGGAACATGTCTGTGTTGATTTATGCAAGAACTTAGCAGATGTAAAGCTATTTAATATTTTATTTAATCCATTTATTCATTCATTTAAAAGAAGTACTAAGACAGAGTACATGTGTGTGAATGAGAGGGAGGCCAGTGGAACAGTGAGGCTACAAGGAGCAGAGGTCACAAAGGTGCAGGACTTCAAGTACTTGGGTTCCACTGTCCAGGAAAATGGGAAATGTGGTAAAGAGGTGAAGAAGAGAGTCCAGGCAGGATGGAGTGATGGAGAAAAGTTTCAGGAGTGATTTGTGACAAAAAGGTGTCAGCAAAGGTCAAAGGAAAAGTTTACAAGACAGCTATATTGTATGGTCTGGAGACGGTGTCATTGACAAAAAGACAGGAGAAAGAACTGGAAGTGGCAGAAATGAAGATGCTGAGGTTCTCCTTAGGAGTGACAAGGATGGATAAGATCAGGAATGAGATCATCAGAGGTACAGCACATGTTGAACAACTGGGAGATAAAGTTAGGGAGGCCAGACTGAGATGGTTTGGACATGTCCAGAGGAGGGACAGTGGGTATATTGGTAGAAGGATGTTAGAAATGCAGCTGCCAGGAAAAAGACAAAGAGGAGATATATGGATGCAGTTAGAGAGGACATGAAGGTAGTTGGAGTGAGGACAGAGGATGCAGAGGACAGAGTGAGGTGGAGGAGGATGACTCACTGTGGCGACCCCTCAAAAGGGAAAAGCAGAAAGATTAATTCATTTAAAAGAGATAAAATAAAACAAATTAATCAAAAAGAAAACATTGAATGAAAAGAGTGCAGAAAGAAGAAAAAATATTCTTATATCACCCCCTTATAATAAACATTGAACCAGTCCGTCCCTTGGTTTGTAGCAAATTTGTTTTTTTGGCCCTCGGTGTATTTGACTTTGACACCCCTGGCTTATGCAATAGGGAGCACATCGCCCGTCCAAAACCTATCATCTCTCCATAATGGATATATGTCCGATCTTCTAACTTCCTTTGCTGCATAATGTACATTGCATTTATTCTAGCGTTAGGTAAATGTATCTTGAAGGAGAATAGCACTTAAATAAAAGTACAACAAGAATATTCATTTAGAATTAAAAATAACTCACCCTGAACTACCATAATATATATAATGTATGTAATAACCAATCAAGTTGCTCCTGTCCAATAAAAGCGTACAAATGAAGGGGAAAAAACTCTATCCAGACTTTAAGTAAGTTTAGGGTCTGGTTCGCAGAGTATGGAGTTAAATTTGTTTCACAATTATTCAATGAAAAAAAAAACTAACCTCAGTTAAGTAAAATAAAATTGTAATCAAAACTTTTGGAATTGTAACAATTTCTTCTTTTTTTTAAATAAAAACTTAATTTAAAAAAAATTAAATAACTAATTTTTCTCTCGTGAACTTAAAAAGTTATTTGCAAAACATAAACTTTTATTTGCACACATCAGAAATCTTTTTTTTTGTTGTTGCTATTTTAGGCTCTGCCCACGACGTCATGTGAGAATCGCAAGCAAAACTTTGAATGACAAACGAAAACTTAGAATAGCAAGCAAAGATTTCTGACATGCGCAAATAATTATTTCACTTCATGACACAAAAATTTGTGATTTTAATTTAAAAAAGTTTTTTAAGCAAAACTTTTATTTGTTTAAAAAAAATTACAATTCAAAATATCTTGATCACAATTTTATTTTATGTAATTGAGGTTAGTTTTTTTTATAGAATATTTGTGAAACAAATTGAACTCCATAGAGGAGGTCCCATTTTCATAATTTTATAGATTACAGTACACTAAAAAGTTGCACTGTGCCCTTGTTTTTCAATTTTGTAATTTATCGTTGTTTATTAAACTCTGAAAGCTATGTGACTTTGTTAATATTCTGTCCTAAAATGTGGTTAAATGTGCCCCTTTTTTTTCTGAGCACCTGCCCCTTTAGTGGGCTCTGCACGTCCCTGATCTGCAGTGGAAGTGGTCTTCAGCTACAAGTACTTGGGTGTGCATGAATGACAACCTCAGCTGGAGCAACAACACCACTAGCCTGATCAAGAAAGCTCATCAGATACTCTACTTCCTCAGATGGCTGAGACGAGCTGGTCTGAGTAGCCCAATCCTCACCTCCTTCTACAGGTGTGCAGTGGAGAGCATCCTGTGCTCCAGCATCAACGTGTGGCATGGAGGCTGCACAGCTGCAGAAAGAAAAGCTTTACAGAGAGTGGTGAAGGCTGCACAGAAGTCTGTTGGAGTCAGTCTCCCCACCATCACAGACATTTACACCTCCAGATGCAGGAAAAGAGCCACCTGCATCATGAAAGACCCCACTCACCCAGCACACACACTCTTTGCCCCACTCCCCTCAGGACGGAGGTTGAGGAGCATCAAATGTAGAACCACTAGACTGAGGAACAGCTTCTACCCTGAGGCTGTTAGACTCATGAATAAATAAATAATAAGAATAATCACTGCAAAATATCACATCATGCTGATGCTGATCGGTTTCTTGTTGCTGTGTTCATTTGTGACATCTGCTCATACAGACTCATGTTTGTGCTGCTGTTTGTAATTATGTTTTTCTATTACATTAGTGCTTATGGTACGTTCACACCGAACGCGTTTTGAGCTGCAGGAGTGGCCGGTTTACATACAAAGTCAATGGGGGACGCGCCTCTAGGGGTCGTGCGTTGCCGTTTTGAGTGGCGCGGAAGGGGCGGCAGAGCGTTTTCCGTGCATGCGGTGCCCGCGGCAGCCGCCGCCGCCGCTCGATTTGATAAATCTGAACTTTCGCCGCTCAACGCGTCTTGACAACCAATCAGGGAGAGTCAGCTATGTCACGCGGTAACAAGGGGACGGATGTTGCGCAAGTGTGACGTATTGTTTGTGAGACACAGAAACAACCCGCAAATTCGTGTTCAAGTATGGAGGAGTTCAAGAAAGGAGAAAGAAAAAAGAACCTTGCCTGGCGGAGTGTCAGTGAGGAAGTAGGGATATCGGGTAAGTTTTGAATTGTAAACTCCTCCCACACCCCGCCGCCACTGCCGTTGCTGCTTCTCGTTCCGGTCTGAACACCAGTGCGTCCAGTGCATCCACCTTGAGGCGTTTCGTGCTTTTTGGCCGCTCAAAACTCGTTCGGTGTGAACGTAGCATTAAGGGCGAGGCAGACCTCTGCGTTGTTGCCAGCACCGCTCGACGCGCGCGTGCTACGCGCAGGCTGTTCACAGCAGAGCTCTGCGTGAGCAGCTGCGCGCGGAGCGTTTACCTACAGGACAAACTGAGGTCGCTGATTGGTCATTTGCTGACACGCCTACTGAAATGATTGACAGGTCTGGGTGGTGAGAAAAGCCACAGGCTGCGCAGCGTTTTTCTGTGTTTATATGTTAATAAAAAGTTTAAAAAAATAAAATAAAAACAGGGAACGCTACTCCTGCAGCCCACCGCCCACCAGGAAATATTTAGAACCTGCGCATCCACGTTGGACATGACTTTAGTTCACTTGTGACAAGTTCATTCATTCCTCCTCATCGGAGGAGGAAGCGAATGGTGACCGCTTCAAGTGATCACTTGACTTTTGGCAAAAAAACAAAAGAAAAGTCCAGTTCAGCGATGAAGAAGGGATATTTAATACATTTGTGTCTCATACAAAACAGTCCGCCACCGGGGCAGTTTATTGTGAGACAACGCACACGCGTGAGCGGTCGTAAAATTTAAGCTTGGCGCGTTAACGCCCGCGTTCAAAGGCTTGTGCCGCGGCGCTCACACGGCGTGGCGCGGCGCTCGTCAAAACGCACAGCTCTGCCTTGCCCTTGAGTTTATTTCTAGTTGATGTTTTTCTTAGTTATATCCTAGATGTTATTACTGTTTTACTCTTACATTTTGTTGTTGGATGTAACTGGGACCCTGTGTACCAGTGGCGGCTGGTGATTTTTTTTAATGGGGGGGGGGGCACCATCTAGTAATAATAATAATGAATTTAATTTATAACGCACTTTTCATTAATGAAAATCTCAAAGTGCTACAACGTGCAACAAAAATCAAAGATCAAATAAAAACAAAAATTATCTAGTGGTCATGAGTCAGCACGAACATGAGTCTGTGAGCAGATTAATGCCTGTAGTAGTTTTGTAATTTTTATTAATAATAAATTTGTAAACCTGAATATCTCCCACCCACAGCATATTACTGAATTAACTCCTTTTGCTCTCTACAGAGACTGAAGAACAGCTTCTACCCTGAGGCTGTTAGACTCATGAATCTCTAACCAGAAGAATCACTGTGAAATATCACATGTTGCTGCTGATCCGTTTCATGTTGCTGTGTTCATTCATGTTCATCTGCTCATACAGACTCATGTTCGTGCTGCTGTTTGGAGTAATGTTTTCTATGATATTAGTGCTTAGTGTATTTTTAGTTGATGTTTTTCTTAGTTCATATCTTAGTTGTTATTACTGTTTTTCTTTTACTTTATTGTTGGATGTAACTGGGACCCGGTGTACATCCTTCCTTCCACCACTCATCTACCTCCAGCTCGCTCCTGCACTTGCTTCTCCTGCAGCAAAACATCTACAAACAAACAAGAGATACTTACCATCTTCTTCAAGATGTCCTCCTGAAACCAGAACTGCACAGGTGTCTCCCTTGCTCCTGCTGCAACAAAGCAAAATCAAAGTAAGAGTCCATAACATCACTCCTCAAGATCAAGACCTGCTTCACTTTTCTAATATATCATCTCCTCTCTAACCACAGCTCGCTCAACTCACTTTTTCCTGGAAAGAAAATAAAGAGACATTTTTGCAACTGTTTTCTGTCTGTCCTTCGGTTCTTTCACAATGAATAAATCTTTCTGCTGCTTGGTTACTTTTAAGTATAGCTATAACTGAAACTTGAGGGGTGGAACAGAGCCATGTTTATTCATTATTCACTCAGATTTATTCAACTTCAACTTTATTATTAGGTCCCAGAGGGGCAATTCATTTACAGCAGGTAATGGTATTTGTAGTGAACAGCCAACACATTCATTCATTCATACAAACTAGAATATTAAACAGGATAAAAGAATAAAAAGAATAAAATAAAATAAAAAGTATAAAAAAGTACCTCCATTACAGATTAAAATACAAGAGACATTTCAGAGGGTACAACTTAAAAAGAGAAAATAGTTCTTCCTTAAAAACATCAAGTAAGATGCAAGATAAAAATACATAAGAATGAGACAATCTTAAAACTATTTTTTGTTTAAAAATCCAATGGCTGAGGGGATGAAGGAGTTTTTTAATCTGTTTGTTCTACACTTTGGTAGGCTGTATCTTCTACCTGAAGGCAGCAGATTGAACTCAGCGTGTAGAGGATGAGTGGGATCTGCCAAGATTTTTTTAGCTTTGGATAAAGATCTGGACTTATAAAGATCCAAGTTGTCATTCAATTGAATCTCTATTATTTTCCCGCATTTTTTAATGACACACTAAACGATTTTGGTTTTTTAAGTTCATCAGCCCAAACCAACAAAGAAATGAAAAAGTGAGAACAGATTCTATAAAACAACTGTAGAACATTTTCATGAAGGTACAGTCAACATTTAATTTCCTTAGTTTCCTGAGGAAATGCATCCTTTGATGGGCCTTTCAACAGATTACATCTGACTGGGATTCAAATTTCAATTAATAATTATTTCATTATGACAATGACACCATTACAAACTGCTGCTTAAACAAAAAGAGAACAGTTAACAACAGACTCTCTGAGGAGTGAACAAGTTCATGAGCTGACAAGTCGTCAGACATCCCCCTCTCCACCTCTGTTACTAATCTTGGAATAAAAATGGACTCCAATCTTACATTTGAAAATCACATTAAGCATCTGTTTAAAACTTGCTTCTTCCATCTTCGAAACATCTCCAGACTTCGCCCATCCCTAACTTTTTCCGATGCTGAGAAGCTCGTCCATGCTTTTGTCTCCTCCAGGCTCGACTACTGCAACTCCCTGTTTATTGGAATCCCTGGCAAAAACCTTCAGAAACTTCAATATATTCAAAACAGTGCAGCAAGGATCTTGTTGAGAGTTCGTAAATTTGAACATATTACGCCCATTCTCCATAACCTTCATTGGCTTCCTGTCGCCTACAGAATTCAGTACAAAACTGCTCTCATTACACATCAATGCTTACACGGAACTTCACCAGATTATCTGAAGGATATTCTTATTCCATACTCATCCACCCGTTCGCTGCGGTCACAGAACAGCAATCTCCTTCACATTCCGAGAACCAAATTAAGGACCATGGGAGACCGGGCTTTCAGTGTGGCTGCCCCCCGCCTGTGGAACTCTCTTCCTGACTGTCTAAGAGCCCCACAGTCTGTGGTTGACTTTAAGAGCGGCTTGAAGACCTTTCTTTTCGACCAAGCATACTCTACCTCCTCATGATTCTACTTTTGATCTTAGCTGATATTGTTATTGATTTTAATTGTTTTATTATTTGTTTTATTGTCATTTAATTCTGTTGCTCCTTGTAGCACTTTGAGATTTTCATTAATGAAAAGTGCGTTATAAATTGGATTCATTATTATTATTATTATTATTATTATTCAGGTTAACTAGCAGCAACTTTTATACCATTCATATAACAAGCTAGCGTAGCATGTAACAGAAAGCACCAGCTGTTAAACACGTTACGCTCATAGTACGTTCATGTCCGTGTGTTTTATTAGCTCATTGATCGCTTACCTGTGTGTGCAGTACGGCAAGAAGGCAAATTAATAATTACTGCTGTTACAATTTTCAACGTAGCTTGAGGTATTGTTGTCAGCTGAGCTCAGGTCCTCACAGGACCCACGAGTGTAAACAAACTCACATGCAGGTCTCTTTGCCTGATCAAAATGGATGCGGCGCTGCTGCAACTCTTTTTTTAAATGAGCTGATAGCTACGTGTAAATAATATTTCAATAAGGCATGCATTAATGACTGCCGTTAAAATTGTCCACATAGCATCCAAACCAATAATATTCGCATAGTCTAATAACGGTTGGCTTTTATTTTCACAAAGAAATATACTTCTAATTAAAAGTTGTGAGGCATATTAGTCAGAAATGGCAAATAGGCATTAGATAAAGGGCTTTTCAATTATTTAAACCTTACCTGAGCAGCTCTGTTCCCCGAGGGAAGGAGAAAAAAAAACAAAAAAACAACGTAACCGGAAACACGTATCGGCAGCTCGTGGGTACAGCCTCACGTTGTACGTGTCCAGGGCGGTGAAATATGCGCCCAGCGACTTTCCATTATTTTGCGATGATGTGCAATAAATGCGCATGCACGACTGATAATGAGAGTCAACGGATAAGAGTCGTGCGCCCGGGGACCGGAAGTACGTCACAAATCAGAAAACGTTTTTTTGAAACAAAGAATATAACTCATCATTACCTATAAAATATTTATCCTGCACAACTAAAAACATATATACATATATTTATAATTATTTTTATTTTATAAGTTCTTCTTTCTTTTTTTTTTTGTAAGTCTAGAAGTTCCAGTGGATGGAAGTTTCAGTGGGTGGGCGGCGCCCGGGCGCCCCCTACTGGCGGGCCGCCCCTGCTGTGTACATAATCTCGTTTCATTACATGTACCACATGCGGTGCAAATGGCAATAAAGATTCTCTGACTCTGACTGGATTAAAATACACCAGAGTGCAGGAAAAGGCATCTACTTCATTCAAAATTTTATGGGGGAGAACCCTCCCCCACCAATGTGCCCCCACATTATAAATGCTCCTGGCCACCGTGTTGTTCAAGCCAAGAACCATTAGTCAAAACTGGGGGATGAACACGTACCCCTGGGGCATATTCTAGAATCGCCCCTGTATGAACAGTTGAAATAGCACATATACAGTATTGCAGAAGTTAGATGCTAATTTTTTTTTTAAACATGGTAAAACAAAGGGAAACGAAAATATAAAATAAAATAAAAAACGTCTCAACGTGAGATTGTTTAAAAAAAAAAAAGCGTTCTACTGGTGCGAGCCGGTGTGCGGCAAAACTGTGTCAGCTGCCGACTGATTGGCAGCTATCCTGCCCACACAGGTGAGATGTTGTGTTTCAAAATCACGCTGCCCTGACCTCACAGCCAATCAGTGGAAGCAATGGGCGGGGCTTTGCTCTTCCTGCAAGTTGATAGGATAAGAGATAAAATATACCGAGCGAGCGATCCAATCCGCTTTGAGCTAGTTGAACTGGTCGGACCGTCATGTAACACACACACACACACACGGAGTGCTCCAGACAGAGAAGCTGTTCGTGTTACCAACCTTCCGCGGTGCTTCTTCTTCCAACACTAAAGTGCTCCGTCACAAAGTCAGCTACAATGGGAAGGAAAAAGGTAAGTGTGCATTATTAAGTTGGTAAACTTGGCGCGTGAATTTTTCGACGCACTTGTAACGTTAATCGCCCTTTTACCGAGGCCACGTATGATGCGTTCAGGGAAATGGCGCCTTTTTTCTTTGACTGGGCCAACATGCCTTCAGAAGAGAACAAGTTGGAGACGTGCACAGGCACGTCGTGTGGTCGGACTTCACCCTCGTTCGCTTTTTAACCACGAAGGGTTTAGATATTTGACTGAATCAACGACCACTGTAAGAACAGGTTTTAACTCGAAGGTTTTATCGGCCGTGAACGTCACGAGTTGGTTAAGCACACTTATCCACGTAACGCGTTACGTCGTTATATATATACGTATATATATATTTTAAAATATATATATATATATATATATAAAATCAGTCAGTGATCCTTCTCTTTGACTCTGTTTGCTGCCCGCGCTGGTAAGATTTGAACCCGCTGTTCAAACGGCATGAACGGTGTCGAGTTTCATGTGGAGCAGATGGAAAACATGGCGGCGCCGCTGCTCGTTTCAAAACGAGCTGAGCGCGCAGAGGCTGTTCTGTGCAACTACAAAAGTCCAAACCTTTCGCTGACCATAATATCCTATGTATAATGTATAATTTTGTGATTTAATGGGAAGGAGAACAGCTGGTTGATTTTCAATGCTTGTTAATTAATTTTTTTTTGACTCTCGCAGGCTACTTCTGATGCAGATGCAACTTCAGAGGTAAGTACTGTAGGTCTAAAGACATCCTAACATGCATGTTTGTTTTCACTTCCTAGGATTAAAAAATATGGTATATAATGCAAAAAAAGATTTTTGCGTAATTCTGCAAAACTTCTATAAAGCCAGTGTAGACATGGTTGTATTTAGAGCCTATATACCGTACTTTCCGGCATAAACGTCGCATCATTCCAATTATGTCCAATAAAGTGGAAAAATCCATAAACATGACGCACCGCTGTATACGTTGCATCTATTATGCGTCACCGCTGTCGCGTATGTTACGCATCACCGCTGACAACCTGGAAATGTGGGCCAGTGTTTGGATTGGCTGCGAAATGGCCATAGGAGCGTGCACGGAAGGACTTTAACAAGATTAACACTGAAAAACAAGTATTTGTTTATTGAAAATTATAGCAAAGATGTGTCTTAGCTGAACTTTTCCTTAATAATTGAACGTAATTGTCAAATCAGCTGGATTTAAAAATTAGTTTTGCCACGTGCAAAACGTGCACTCGCACTGGTGGGAACGCTGCATTTCTTTAAAATTTAACAAGTTAAACACCTAAAAATATACTGTATATTTGTTTGCTGACATTATAGCAAAGGTGTATCTGAGCTGAACTTTTCCTTAATAAATGCACATAATGGTCAAATCAGCTGTATTTAAATAGTTTTGCTACGTCGGATCAACAAAACGTGCACGCGCAGCGAACAGACCTGCATCTCTTTAAAATTTAACAAGATAAACACCTTAAAAAATATTATTTTCTGACATTATAGTAAAAGTGTGTCTAAGCTGAACTTTTCTTAATAAATTCATTTGACGGTTAAAACATGGCAAAATGAAGCCGACGAAATAAAGCAGCTTTAACATTACTACACACTCACCCGCCCATAATGATGACAAACGCTTTAAAAAAAAAATAAAATTATTCAAACCTGTTGAATTCTTCATCCTCTTGTCGCTGGTGAAGAGTTCTGCCAACTCCTGAGGTAACGCATAGTTCAGACCTCCAGAGAGCAGGAGGCCGTGCTGCGACAGAGTGAGTCAGACCAGATGAGTCCGCTGTCGGACACATGAGCTGGGAACGCTCGGTGGACCCTAGCGGCCGAAAGTGGTACTGCTTTTCTTTTTTTCGTCAGAATGAATGGAAACTGTCATATCTCAGCCAAAAAATTGGTCTAAAAATATGGGGGGAAATCCATAAGCATGTTGCTTCGCCGCATAAGTCGCAAGACATGCAAACTTGGCAAAACTGCGACTTGTAGGCCAAAACATACGGTAACACAGTATCCATCCATTATCTTCCACTTACGGTACTGGTAATTTCTCAGTATCCAGTTATTTACTTCAAATTCTGGTCATTTGCGTGCATATAGCAGCAGCATTGCTCTGTGGCTCTGCTGGAGAATTTCACAATATTTTTGCCAGAATAAAGGTACCGGTAGTATCTCACTCACTGTGACTGTTGGTGTGTACCGTATTTTCCCGTGTA
>JBBPBX010014039.1:0-51495 GCA_038048925.1 Garcialebias charrua | reverse complement strand
GAAAGCTGTAGATCACGAGCTGATGAAGCCAATAGGACCACATCATCTGCAAAAAACAGAGAAGCGATTCTAAGGCCACCAAAACGGATCCTCTCAACACCTTGGCTGCGCCTAGAAATTCTGTCCATAAAAGTTATAAACAGAATCGGTGACAAAGGGCAACCTTGGCGGAGTCCAACTCTCACCGGAAACGAGCCTGACTTACTGCCGGCAATGCGGACCAAGCTCTGACACCGGTCGTACAGGGACCTAACAGCCCATATCAATGGGCCTGGTACCCCATACTCCCGGAGTACCCGCCACAGAACCCCCCGAGGGACGCGGTCGAATGCCTTTTCCAAGTCTACAAAGCACATGTAAACTGGTTGGGCAAACTCCCACGCACCCTCCAGGACCCTGTTGAGGGTGTAGAGCTGGTCTAGTGTTCCACGACCAGGACGAAAACCACACTGCTCCTCCTGAATCCGAGGTTCGACTATCCGACGGACCCTCCTCTCCAGAACCCCTGAATAGACCTTACCAGGGAGGCTTAAGAGTGTGATCCCCTATAGTTGGAACACACCCTACGGTCCCCCTTTTTGAATAGGGGAACCACCACCCCAGTCTGCCAATCCAAGGGAACTGCCCCCGATGTCCACGCGATATTGCAGAGTCGCGTAAGCCAACACAACCCCACAACATCCAGAGCCCTAAGGAACTCAGGGCGAATCTCATCCACCCCCGGAGCCTTGCCACCGCGGAGCTTTTTAACCACCTCGGTGACCTCAGCACCAGAGATTGGAGAGCCCGACCCAAAGTCCCCAGGCTCCGCTTCCTCAGTGGAAGACGTGCCAGTAGGATTGAGGAGGTCTTCGAAGTATTCCGCCCACCGACTCACAACATCCCGAGTTGAGGTCAACAGCACGCCATCCCCACCATAAATGGTGTTGGTCGCGTACCGCTTTCCCCCCCTGAGACGCCGGATGGTGGACCAGAATCGCCTCGAAGCCGTACGGAAGTCATTCTCCATGGCCTCTCCGAACTCCTCCCACGCCCGAGTTTTTGCCTCAGCAACCACCCGAGCCGCATGCCGCTTGGACTGCCGGTACCTATCTGCTGCTTCCGGGGTCCCACAGGCCAAAAAGGCCCAATAGGACTCCTTCTTCAGCTTGACAGCATCCCTCACCGCCGGTGTCCACCACCGGGTTCGAGGGTTGCCACCACGACAGGCACCAACAACCTTGCGGCCACAACTCCGATAAGCTGCCTCGACAATAGAGGCGCGAAACATGGCCCACTCGGGCTCAATGTCCCCCGCCTCCCTCGGAACGTGTTCAAAGCTCTCCCGGAGGTGGGAGTTAAAGCTCCGTCTTACGGGAGACTCTGCCAGACGTTCCCAGCAGACCCTCACAATACGTTTGGGTCTGCCAGGTCTGACCGGCATCCTCCCCCACCATCGGAGCCAACTCACCACCAGGTAGTGGTCAGTTGACAGCTCCGCCCCTCTCTTCACCCGAGTGTCCAGGACATGCGGCCGCAGATCAGATGAGACGACAACAAAGTCGATCATTGAACTACGACCTAGGGTGTCCTGGTGCCAAGAGCACATATGGACACCCTTATGCCTGAACATGGTGTTCGTTATGGACAATCCATGACGAGCACAGAAGTCCAACAACAGAACACCACTCGGGTTCAGATCAGGGGGGCCGTTCCTCCCAACCACACCCCTCCAGGTCTCACTGTCATTGCCCACGTGAGCGTTGAAGTCCCCCAGCAGAACAAGGGAGTCCCCAGGAGGCGCACCCTCCAATACCCCCTCCAAGGACTCCAAAAAGGGTGGGTAATCTGCGCTGCCGTTCGGCGCATAGGCACAAACAACAGTCAGAGCCCGTCCCCCCACACGTAGGCGAAGGGAGGCTACCCTCTCGTTCACCGGGGTGAACCCCAACGTACAGGCACCAAGATGGGGGGCAACAAGTATGCCCACTCCTGCTCGGCGCCTCTCACCAGGGGCAACTCCAGAGTGGAAGAGTGTCCAACCCCTCTCAAGGAAACTGGTTCCAGAGCCAGAGCCATGCGTTGAGGTGAGTCCGACTATTTCTAGCCGGAACCTCTCAACCTCACACACTAGCTCAGGCTCCTTCCCCACCAGAGAGGTGACATTCCATGTCCCAATGGCCAGCTTCTGTAGCCGAGGATCAGACCGCCAGGGTCCCCGCCCTCGGCCACCACCCATTCCACAATGCACCCGACCCCTTTGGCCCCTCCCACAGGTGGTGAGCCCATGGGAAGGGGGACCCACGTCTCCTCTTCGGGCTGTGCCCGGCCGAGCTCCATGGGTGAAAGCCCGGCCACCAGGCGCTCGCCAACGTGCCCCTCCTCCGGGCCTGGCTCCAGAGTGGGGCCCCGGTGACCCGCGTCCGGGCGAGGGAACATTGTTTCCATTTATATTATTCATCATAAGGGGTCTTATAATCCCTACTAATTTATTTTTATACTTTTTATATTTTTCTTCAGCGTTCTGACTTCGCAATTTCAAGAAACATGAATACAAATAATTCTTTTTTTTTACAAGCATTTCTCAACCCTTTTGTCATCCATGGTTGGTCAACGATATTTCTCTTTGTATAATTTGTTTGTACACAATTTTTTTCATACAGAGTTTCCAAGATATTCATAAACTCATCATATGATCTGTTCACATCATCAACATACACTTCATTCCAGTCTTGTTTATCTAGATCCTCTTTTAATTTTTCCAAAACTTTTTTTGATGTGTTTATGATCTTTTTCTTTGTTTTAACTGCTTTTGTGATACTTTGATCATTTTTATAGATTGTGAAAACTGGTAAATGATCACTTAAGTCGGTCGTTAAAATACCACCTATCACCTCTCCGTTTGTTATATTTGTGAAAATATTATCAATTATTGTGGCACTATGAGTTGTAATTCTTGTTGGCTTGGATATCAACGGATACATATTTAAACTGTACATTGAATTTATAAATGTACTGATGTTATTTGAATCTGTTTTATTTCCCATATCAATGTTAAAGTCTCCACACAAAAAAACTTTTTTATTAAAACTCTTCTCCAATAGCTCCAAGATTTTATCAGTGAATATTTCTATATTTGATCCTGGTGATCTATATACACAACTTATTATTATGTTTTTATCATTTTTGTTTATTATTTCTATTGTTATCATTTCCATAATATTATCAACTATTATTGACATTTCATTATTTAATTTACATTTTATTTCATTCTTAACATATAGAGCGACTCCACCACCTCTTTTATTATTTCTGTTCATGTGAAATAATTCATACCCTTCGATGTGAATATTACTTGTGTTATCATCATTGAGCCATGTCTCTGACAGTGCTATTATCGTAAAAGTTCTATTTAACTGTTTTAAGTAATCTGTTATTTTGGATATATTTGCATTTATACTTCTGCTGTTAAAGTGAATAATAGAGAGAACTCCATTTGTTATATTGATGTCATTAAATTGCTCTTCATTGTAGTATTCGCTATCTTTTATTACTGGAAAAAAGTTAGCATCAATAACATCATTAACATTATATATTTTAGGTTCTGAGTCTTCGTATGTTGTCATGTTTTAATGTATTTGTTCATTTCAGTTGTTTCATTGATTTGTAATTTGTCCTCCCCTGAGCTCGTCTAGATCCTTCAGTTCTTTTATCATTTTAGGGTTAGCTCCTTCATGTGTTTTGATAAAGATGTTTCCATTTCTTGTCCATGTTGATGCTATTTTGTTTTGGTTTTTTAGCCACCTTGCTTCCTTTGCAATTTTTCCATTTTTTTTTGTTAGATGTTCATTTATGTACACTTTTGTTCCCTTCAGTAGCTTTGATTGACTAATTACATAGTTTCTAAACTTCCTGCTAACGAACTCGATGACTACCGACGGTTTGGAATTTGGTGATTTAATGGGCAGGGTGTAACAGAATGAAACGTCCTCATATTTTATGTCATAGTAATTGTCCCATAAAAAATTAACTACAGTCTCCTCCAGAGTCTCTAGTTCTTCCTGTGGTGCATCCTCAGTTGGGCCAGTGTTATTGAGAGCATGTTTAAATGTCCGACACTTACTAACATCAAGTCCTGTGATCACCACGTTGTTTTTTTTGTGTATTTTTCCATGTCATCTATTTTTTTCCCAGTTCAGCTATTTTATTGTCTTTGCTAATTATCAGTTCTTTCAGTTGTCTTATTTCATCAACCAAATCGGCCTGTGAATCAATTTTTGCTGATAATTTTGATAGTTTTTCACTTATAGAGTTTAGTGATTTTTTAAAGTCTTGCATTTCTGCTGAGTTGTTTCCCTCCGACTCTGGTGACTTTTGTCCACCTTTTTTCGTCATTACTTACAGAGTTTGTAGTCTAGTGGCAGCAGGTCTCTGGTTGATGGTTTGTTTACTGAACCACGTGGCCCTTCCACGAGGCTCACAGGCCTAACGATGGTGGCTGTGGCCCAGTGCCCAGATCAGCAGTTAGTTCAGAACTCACGGTCTCAGCAGTCTGCAGCAATCAGATCTATTATCCGAAGAGGTTGGCTCACTAGCCTGGCTTAGACGGCGGTCCTCCGGTTTGCACATGGTGTTGGGCCTCTAGATCTGATGTAGCCCAGTTAGCACAGCACTTTGCTCCAATAGCTTCAGGCGCAGCTCCGACACCAGCCCTGTCCCAGGCTGGGGTCCCCTGGCTCGCCCACGGCGCTCGGTCCAGCTCAAAGCCCCAGGTGGCGTTCACGGCTCTCAGCCCACTCGCGGCGCTCGGTCCAGCTCAAAGCCCCAGGTGGCGTTCACGGCTCTCGGCCCACTCGCGGCGCTCGGTCCAGCTCAAAGCCCCAGGTGGCGTTCACGGCTCTCGGCCCACTCGCGGCGCTCGGTCCAGCTCAAAGCCCCAGGTGGCGTTCACGGCTCTCGGCCCACTCGCGGCGCTCGGTCCAGCTCAAAGCCCCAGGTGGCGTTCACGGCTCTCGGCCCACTCGCGGCGCTCGGTCCAGCTCAAAGCCCCAGGTGGCGTTCACGGCTCTCGGCCCACTCGCGGCGCTCGGTCCAGCTCAAAGCCCCAGGTGGCGTTCACGGCTCTCGCCCACTCGCGGCGCTCGGTCCAGCTCAAAGCCCCAGGTGGCGTTCACGGCTCTCGGCCCACTCGCGGCGCTCGGTCCAGCTCAAAGCCCCAGGTGGCGTTCACGGCTCTCGGCCCACTCGCGGCGCTCGGTCCAGCTCAAAGCCCCAGGTGGCGTTCACGGCTCTCGGCCCACTCGCGGCGCTCGGTCCAGCTCAAAGCCCCAGGTGGCGTTCACGGCTCTCGGCCCACTCGCGGCGCTCGGTCCAGCTCAAAGCCCCAGGTGGCGTTCACGGCTCTCGGCCCACTCGCGGCGCTCGGTCCAGCTCAAAGCCCCAGGTGGCGTTCACGGCTCTCGCCCACTCGCGGCGCTCGGTCCAGCTCAAAGCCCCAGGTGGCGTTCACGGCTCTCGGCCCACTCGCGGCGCTCGGTCCAGCTCAAAGCCCCAGGTGGCGTTCACGGCTCTCGGCCCACTCGCGGCGCTCGGTCCAGCTCAAAGCCCCAGGTGGCGTTCACGGCTCTCGGCCCACTCGCGGCGCTCGGTCCAGCTCAAAGCCCCAGGTGGCGTTCACGGCTCTCAGCCCACTCGCGGCGCTCGGTCCAGCTCAAAGCCCCAGGTGGCGTTCACGGCTCTCAGCCCACTCGCGGCGCTCGGTCCAGCTCAAAGCCCCAGGTGGCGTTCACGGCTCTCAGTCAGCCCACTCGCGGCGCTCATTTTTGGTTATTGTAGAACCTGCTGTGTGTTTACCTGTTTTGTTGAAATTGTTTATGTCGGGAGGGGAAAAAGAAAAAGTCGGGGTTTCTCTATACATATATCCTATAATTAACAGATGTGTTTGTATTTGTTATGAGAGCCTCAATAAATACATTTAAAAAAAAAAACTTTTAGTGGTGCACTCAGGTCATTAAAATTAAAGCCTCAGCCAGTAGGGCAAAGGCCCGAGTTGGTTTTATATTTTTCCTCTCAGCAAAACAGCAGTGAGCAGAATCCCAGCTGAAAAGCAGCAGAAAGACTCATCTGGAAGCTAAAAATGGAGCAAATTGTCATATTAAACTCAGCTGCTGACAAAGATGGAATTTACACAGTCTCATGTTGCCTATCTGTAAATTAATGTGTTACAGCACAACTGTATAAGAAGGTTGATGTATAAATGGAGCCATGCAGCTGTAACCGAGTGCATTTGTTTACATTGAGCAGGTTAGCTGTAGCATAGCTAGGCTAACCCTTGCCTTCAAGCCATAAATCGGACACACAAAGGACGGACCGGTTTTCTACTCAGGAGGCACAGCAGAGGAGAGGCTACGCTGAACGTTAAAAATGATATTAGCAGCTACCGTTAAGGCAAACTACTGCAATAAAACATTAGCCACGCTTACTGGAGCACGGTTATCAGCAGCGGAAGAAAGCAGTCATGACGCACACAGTGTTCGCCAGACAGGTAGTGACGTGCCTTTGTACAGAAGCCACAATTGACCGTGTTAAAGGGGCAGCACACCATTTATGCTGCTATACATTTATAAAAATAATAATTTAAGACTTTATCTGAGGAGCAGACCACTTTGAATTTAACTCCATCATATCCATCTATTTTATTCAACATTTTCTGGGAGAGGACCCCCACTGGCAACCTAGCTGGGGGAGGGGGGGGGCGGCGTTGCTCGCCCAGGGCACCAAATAGGCTAGGACCGCCCCTGGACCACAGTACCTTATATCACGGCTGGAACAGTGGGTTGGGTTTACAGGTGCTGCATTAGAATGGTTCCGCTCATGCCTGAGTGGCAGGAGCTTTTGTGTCAAGGTTGGTAATAATGTCTCCGCCTCATTGCCACTTTCTTGCGGGGTCCCACAGGGTTCAATTCTTGGACCCCTTCTATTCTTACTCTATTTGCTCCCACTGGGGTCCATCTTGAGGAAATATGGTCTTTCATTCCATTGTTATGCTGATGACTGTCAGATCTACCTGCCTGTGAAAACAGCAAGTGTTTGCTCCATTCACCCTCTGTTAAAGTGTCTGGACGACATTAAGGCCTGGATGGCTTAAACATTTTTAAGTTTCAACAATGAGAAGACTGAAGTCATTGTCTTTAGCCCTAGCTCAACTGCCGCCTCTGATCCTGTCAACCTGGACTCTCTTCAGCCATATCTTAAGCCAGGGGTGCTCACACTTTTTCAGCATGTGAGCTACTTATAAAACAACAAAGTCAAAATGATCTACCCATTACAAAAATGCAAAACATATAACTACAGTATCTTCAAATCAATGTATTAAGGATTGTTTTTATGTACAATGTATGTTGATGTACCTTGCATAACTGAATAACCCAATATTGCACAACACATATAATAAATAATTATTAACATTTTTTGTAATTACCTGAGTTTACTTTGATGACTTGCACTGAATTGAATCAGCCAGGGATGCATAGTCCGGACAGTGGCTGCTGACAGCCAGCCTCAAGCACATTTCAAATGTTCATCAGTCATGGTGGAACGGTATTTGGACTTAGTGATTTTGATGTAGGAAAAGGCTGACTCACATAAATAAGTGAAACTGAATACAGTAGACTGGCAGATGAGGCCACTTCAAAAATGACATCGTGAAAAAAAAGTCCACTTCCCATTCCGTATGAAAGTGATATGTTTTTGCCTTCTTGCTTGGTCCAGCTTTCTCACTCATGTTTTAGTAAGGGCTTAAAATCTGAGGTAATTCACTGATTAGCTTGTACGTTTTGCCGCGTTTAGCGCCGTTGTTTTTAACATGAGCGGTGACGTCATTTAAAGCTCAAGATTCAGTTGTCATCTGATTGGTTGCGCTGTATGTCAATCAAGTGACAGATGTTTGATAGGCTGACAATTTTTTAATGTCACGCTGTGATCTACCAGCAATGCCTCCGCAATCGACCGGTAGATCGCGATCGACGTAATGAGCACCCCTGTGTTAAGCAGTCTGGTAAAAATCTCTGGATGGTTTTAGACTTTGACTTCAAGTTTAAAGGGGACCACATATATGTTTTTAAAATGTTTATGGTATTTCTTTGGGGTTAAAAAACAGTGTTCATTCAATTTAATACACAAAATAATTCTTAGATAATCAATTATACCCTTTTTAATTCTGCCATTTTTAACTTTCGTTTTGAACGACTGGTTCTGATTGAAGTTCTGAAGTCCACGCCCTTCAACGATCTGTTTACGCCCTCTGTAACAGCCAGTATCTGTATAATGTGTTGTTGTTTTAAAATTAGCTCTTTTTTTTTTACTCATTTGACTTACTGTTAGTGTTAGCTTAAGATAACTTACCGAAACCCGTCTGAGCGCGCCGCAATTTGCTGCTCCTTTTAGCATGAGACCACCCGAATCCGATGCTAATGTTAGCTTGTTCCTCTTCCGGTTTTCGCCAGCTCCGCTCGTTCACGCGGAGATTTTGGGAGTTATCGCTGTTCCAGTCAAGACAACACAAAGTTCAACAAGTGTCTCCCTTAAATTAATCCGTAAGGAGAAGGTCCTCGCTGCTGCGAGGCTTCTGCCAGGCTGCAACGAGGCTGTACACTTGAAGCTCCGCTCCATCGTGCCAGAAGATGGTCCCGTTGACGCCGGTCCCTACGACGGGGGTCTGCTCGTTTAATTTTTGCCGGCTGCGCGTTGTGAGCGATCGCAAATACACTAAAAATTGAACTAAAACATAAAAATAACACTTATACTTTATTTATAAAGCCATTTAAAAAAACCGCAGCTGCAACAAAGTGCTGTACACATGAAATTAAGAACATATAAACAAAAGATGAGATGAAATCATGAAAAACAACCGTCATGTGTTTCATACAGAAGTGGGTTGAGCCTAACTAGGGGTTGCTAGGTGAGGGGCTGGACCTAACCAGGGGTTGCTAGGTGAGGGGCTGGTCAGGTTTGAGGTGATTGGCTGCGGTTTGTGACGTAACAAACCGCAGGAAGTGAGAACCTGACCGTTTATATCACAGACAAATAAATCTACTTAGAGTAAATAAACCACTGGGTGCATTTTTTTGGCACAAGGACTGTTTTTTTATGAAGTAAATACCCAAAGTTTAGTAAAAAAACATCAAAAAGTGCATTTTGCATGTGTGGTCCCCTTTAACAAACTTCTTCTGCCGCCTTTTATTTTATAGGTATTTTATATTTTGTTTTTTTCTTGAAATTGTATTTTTTTTTACTTGAAATGAAATGAATACTGTAAACAAACAAACAAACAAACATCAATTCTGTTCTGCAAAAAAGCTTCTTCCAACTAAGACAGGTAGCTAAGCTCAAGCCAGTGTTGTCCAAACCTGACCTTGAGAAACTGGTCCATGCCTATATCACGACCCGTTTGGACTATTGTAATGCACTATATGCTGGGGTCAGCCAGGCCTCCATCTCACGTCTCCAGCTCGTCCAGAATGCTGCTGCTCGACTCTTAACCAGAACTCATAGGTCTGAACCCATCACACCAGTTCTGTCCTCCCTTCACTGGCTCCCTGTGCAGTCTAGAATAGACTTTAAAATTCTTCTGTTGCCCTTCAAATGCCTAAATGGCCTTGCACCCTTTTATCTCTCCGAGCTACTGGAACCATACGTCTTTCATGATGCAGGAAGGATCCCACTCACCCAGCACACACACTTTTTGCCCCACTCCCCACAGGAAGGAGGTTGAGGAGCATTAGGTGTAGAACCACAAGACTGAGGAACAGCTTCTACCCTGAGGCTGTTAGACTAATGACTATAACCAGAATAATCACTGTGAAATATCACATCATGTTGCTGCTGATCTGTTTCATGTTGCTGCTGATCTGTTTCATGTTGCTGCTGATCTGTTTCATGTTGCTGCTGATCTGTTTCATGTTGCTGCTGATCTGTTTCATGTTGCTGCTGATCTGTTTCATGTTGCTGCTGATCTGTTTCATGTTGCTGCTGATCTGTTTCATGTTGCTGCTGATCTGTTTCATGTTGCTGCTGATCTGTTTCATGTTGCTGCTGATCTGTTTCATGTTGCTGCTGATCTGTTTCATGTTGCTGCTGATCTGTTTCATGTTGCTGCTGATCTGTTTCATGTTGCTGCTGATCTGTTTCATGTTGCTGCTGATCTGTTTCATGTTGCTGCTGATCTGTTTCATGTTGCTGCTGATCTGTTTCATGTTGCTGCTGATCTGTTTCATGTTGCTGCTGATCTGTTTCATGTTGCTGCTGATCTGTTTCATGTTGCTGCTGATCTGTTTCATGTTGCTGCTGATCTGTTTCATGTTGCTGCTGATCTGTTTCATGTTGCTGCTGATCTGTTTCATGTTGCTGCTGATCTGTTTCATGTTGCTGCTGATCTGTTTCATGTTGCTGCTGATCTGTTTCATGTTGCTGCTGATCTGTTTCATGTTGCTGCTGATCTGTTTCATGTTGCTGCTGATCTGTTTCATGTTGCTGCTGATCTGTTTCATGTTGCTGCTGATCTGTTTCATGTTGCTGCTGATCTGTTTCATGTTGCTGCTGATCTGTTTCATGTTGCTGCTGATCTGTTTCATGTTGCTGCTGATCTGTTTCATGTTGCTGCTGATCTGTTTCATGTTGCTGCTGATCTGTTTCATGTTGCTGCTGATCTGTTTCATGTTGCTGCTGATCTGTTTCATGTTGCTGCTGATCTGTTTCATGTTGCTGCTGATCTGTTTCATGTTGCTGCTGATCTGTTTCATGTTGCTGCTGATCTGTTTCATGTTGCTGCTGATCTGTTTCATGTTGCTGCTGATCTGTTTCATGTTGCTGCTGATCTGTTTCATGTTGCTGCTGATCTGTTTCATGTTGCTGCTGATCTGTTTCATGTTGCTGCTGATCTGTTTCATGTTGCTGCTGATCTGTTTCATGTTGCTGCTGATCTGTTTCATGTTGCTGCTGATCTGTTTCATGTTGCTGCTGATCTGTTTCATGTTGCTGCTGATCTGTTTCATGTTGCTGCTGATCTGTTTCATGTTGCTGCTGATCTGTTTCATGTTGCTGCTGATCTGTTTCATGTTGCTGCTGATCTGTTTCATGTTGCTGCTGATCTGTTTCATGTTGCTGCTGATCTGTTTCATGTTGCTGCTGATCTGTTTCATGTTGCTGCTGATCTGTTTCATGTTTGATCTGTTTCATGTTGCTGCTGATCTGTTTCATGTTGCTGCTGATCTGTTTCATGTTGCTGCTGATCTGTTTCATGTTGCTGCTGATCTGTTTCATGTTGCTGCTGATCTGTTTCATGTTGCTGCTGATCTGTTTCATGTTGCTGCTGATCTGTTTCATGTTGCTGCTGATCTGTTTCATGTTGCTGCTGATCTGTTTCATGTTGCTGCTGATCTGTTTCATGTTGCTGCTGATCTGTTTCATGTTGCTGCTGATCTGTTTCATGTTGCTGCTGATCTGTTTCATGTTGCTGCTGATCTGTTTCATGTTGCTGCTGATCTGTTTCATGTTGCTGCTGATCTGTTTCATGTTGCTGCTGATCTGTTTCATGTTGCTGCTGATCTGTTTCATGTTGCTGCTGATCTGTTTCATGTTGCTGCTGATCTGTTTCATGTTGCTGCTGATCTGTTTCATGTTGCTGCTGATCTGTTTCATGTTGCTGCTGATCTGTTTCATGTTGCTGCTGATCTGTTTCATGTTGCTGCTGATCTGTTTCATGTTGCTGCTGATCTGTTTCATGTTGCTGACAGATCAGCAGCAACATGAAACAGATCAGCAGCAACATGAAACAGATCAGCAGCAACATGAAACAGATCAGTAGCAACATGAAACAGATCAGCAGCAACATGAAACAGATCAGCAGCAACATGAAACAGATCAGCAGCAACATGAAACAGATCAGCAGCAACATGAAACAGATCAGCAGCAACATGAAACAGATCAGCAGCAACATGAAACAGATCAGCAGCAACATGAAACAGATCAGCAGCAACATGAAACAGATCAGCAGCAACATGAAACAGATCAGCAGCAACATGAAACAGATCAGCAGCAACATGAAACAGATCAGCAGCAACATGAAACAGATCAGCAGCAACATGAAACAGATCAGCAGCAACATGAAACAGATCAGCAGCAACATGAAACAGATCAGCAGCAACATGAAACAGATCAGCAGCAACATGAAACAGATCAGCAGCAACATGAAACAGATCAGCAGCAACATGAAACAGATCAGCAGCAACATGAAACAGATCAGCAGCAACATGAAACAGATCAGCAGCAACATGAAACAGATCAGCAGCAACATGAAACAGATCAGCAGCAACATGAAACAGATCAGCAGCAACATGAAACAGATCAGCAGCAACATGAAACAGATCAGCAGCAACATGAAACAGATCAGCAGCAACATGAAACAGATCAGCAGCAACATGAAACAGATCAGCAGCAACATGAAACAGATCAGCAGCAACATGAAACAGATCAGCAGCAACATGAAACAGATCAGCAGCAACATGAAACAGATCAGCAGCAACATGAAACAGATCAGCAGCAACATGAAACAGATCAGCAGCAACATGAAACAGATCAGCAGCAACATGAAACAGATCAGCAGCAACATGAAACAGATCAGCAGCAACATGAAACAGATCAGCAGCAACATGAAACAGATCAGCAGCAACATGAAACAGATCAGCAGCAACATGAAACAGATCAGCAGCAACATGAAACAGATCAGCAGCAACATGAAACAGATCAGCAGCAACATGAAACAGATCAGCAGCAACATGAAACAGATCAGCAGCAACATGAAACAGATCAGCAGCAACATGAAACAGATCAGCAGCAACATGAAACAGATCAGCAGCAACATGAAACAGATCAGCAGCAACATGAAACAGATCAGCAGCAACATGAAACAGATCAGCAGCAACATGAAACAGATCAGCAGCAACATGAAACAGATCAGCAGCAACATGAAACAGATCAGCAGCAACATGAAACAGATCAGCAGCAACATGAAACAGATCAGCAGCAACATGAAACAGATCAGCAGCAACATGAAACAGATCAGCAGCAACATGAAACAGATCAGCAGCAACATGAAACAGATCAGCAGCAACATGTGATATTTCACAGTGATTATTCTGGTTAGATATTCATGAGTCTAACAGCCTCAGGGTAGAAGCTGTTCTAGTGGTTCTACACTTAATGACTCTGGAACGAGTTTTTTTTTTTTTTTGACTCTGGAACGAGTTACCTCTGCTCGTCCGACAGGCCGCCTCCCTCTCGGTTTTCAAATCCCGTTTAAAAACCCACTATTCCGTTGCTTTCAACACCAGATGATCTGTGTTTGGTCGTTATATTTATTATCTGCAAAGATTTTATGTCTATTTTCTGTTTTTTACTTCATTTTGTATGTTGCCTGTGTGTTGCCTGTTGTTTGTTTGTTTGTTTGTTTGTTTGTACAACACTTTGGTTGGCCTTGTCGCTGTTTTAAGTGCTCTATAAATAAAATGGTATGGTATGGTATGGTAATTCCAAATTTTTTAGTTGGGGGACAATTTTGGGTCAAGTTTGGTGAGTTTTTGAATATGTTAAAGGCCCCAAGCAGCCGCACAAAGTGACAGAAAAATAATAATAATGAAGAAATCGAGCGATTACAATAGGCCTTCGCAACGTCCCCTAACGTGAGTTGGGGGAAACCGTAGGTCGTACAGATCTGAAACTCTGTACATAGGTAGATCCTCTCGATTCAAGAAAAAAAGTCTCTTGGAGGTACCCTCTAAAATATACAGGGAGGTGGCCATTTTGGGTCAAAGGTCAAATTTTGGTCATTTTTCAGTTTTACTCATGTCGAACTTTGACGAACTCCTTCTCAGGCGTTCGACCTATCGGCTTCATTCTTAGTCAGAATGCAGTTAAGGCATGGGGCTTTAAAAGTTATCAATGAAATTGACTTTTCGTATATGTTCAACCTCCCTGGGAGCGGGGCCAAAAGTGTGTGTGCTGGGTGAGTGGGGTCCTCCATGATGCACACATGTCCACGTGTGTGTGCTTGTTTGTTCTTATGCTTTTAAACAATAAACAACAATTCAAATTCTATCATGCACATGAGTTTGTTTCACTAAGAAAACCCTGATTTGCTGATATCACTTCTTCATGTTCCCTGACTGATGTTTACTTCTCCTGATGGACGGGGACGCACAGGTTGGTTCACTTCTGCCGTGCTACATTTCCTGTTGTCCCTGTCCTGATCCCGACCAAACCTTTCGGACACCGTCCCGGCGGTTTACTCACTGCAGGAAGGACAGATAAACTCTCATCGCCTCAGTCAGATCACATTCCAAGGCTGCAATTACAGCAGCAAACAGATCTGATGTTTAACTCTTTGAGGCGCAACAGTTGTGTTTTCACGGACATCTAAACAAACAGACACCACAAGGGAACACTGGCTTTTTTCCCCCCTCGGTCTATTTGATGTTTGTGAGAAAAATCTGAGGTGCTTAAGGTTGAAAGTCCTCTAATACTTTATGTCTGTGTCTAACAGAGCGCTCACGCCCACCTGTTTCTGTGGCTCGCATGCACCCGGGCTTGTTTAGCTCTGATGGTATTCTGCTGCAAAGTTAAAACCGAGGGGCCCAACGGTTGTGGCCACAGGTTGGAGGAATGTCTACCGTCTGGACGGGAAAATGTAATCAGCTGAGATCAGCGAATTAGAGGCCAGTTTCTCTTTCTCCCTTCGCGCTCTCACTTTCCCTCCATGTGCTTCTCACGCATGCACGCTTACTTTCCCTTTTCCTCCTGCGCTGCACACTTCTCCTTCAGATGAAGAAAAATGACACCTTTTCTTTCAGCTATTTCCTCTGTTTTTACATACTTTGGGCCCGGGGTACAAGAGGCAACCTTGTGTTTTCATGTGACAAAATACACAGAGGCCTGTGTGGATTTGAGAGAGGTGAATGGCCTAATTCATCATTTGGGGTTAGGCCTGTCTGAGCCTCATCTGGGAATATCTCTATCTGCAGTAAAAAAAAAAGAGTGGGACTGTTGGCGCTGTCTCCTGAGCTTAAAGAAACTACAACTCAGCCCCGTCCAGGTTGTGACTGATGACTTCGCTGGGGAGTCGGAATTCCACCGTTAAAATGCGGTTTCACCTAAAAGCCTGGCGTTGCTCCCCAAAACGTTCTGATGTTACAGTGAGGACTTCACTTAATCCTTTAATTTTCGAGGGGGTGCACTTGCGCAAAAACAAACATCAGCGATGAAAGAAAACCGATTTGAATTACGCAGAAACTACAACTGACGCAGAGGTCGTTATCCACAGTGTTGGGTTTCTGCTTAAATGAAATTAAATCTGTGTTAAGTGACGCGCACTGGTGCAAAAACCTCATCAAACCAGCATTATTTGGTCCTAAATCGGGAAAAAAAGCATTAAAAAATAGGCAAACACTATATCTGAAAGCTAAAAATGTTGACGGTTTGGACATCAGTGTCGAGTAGGAGATCTCTGGCTATTTGAGATAAAGTAATACAATTGTTTTCATGTATCGGTAGTTAACAAGATGGTTAAGAACTACAGGTAGTCCTCGATTTACGACGGTCTCGAGTTACGATGTTTCATGGTTACTATGCATCTCCCATTTAAAAAAATATATATATATTTAGAAATTTTATTTTGAAAAGCCGAGTTACGCAGTTTCCGGTTTTACGTATTAAACGTAGCGGTGGAGGAATGCTACACATTACTCTCTAAAAAAGCTAAGTCTGGTCCTCTGGACATTCAAAAAACAAAACAAAACTGTACTGTGAACCCTGTTTTATGTCGTAAACGGAACGGAATACGGCAGATGGACCAAGCTGGACGACGGTTTTACGTCGTAAACGCAATAGAGAATACGGAGGAAGGACGAAGAAAACGGCTTCACCACAGCATCCCAGTAGAAAATTAACTCTTTTTTCCCTTCATTATGGCTCCCAAATGTATGAGTTTTTTGATAATTATGTAGGGTAATGTGTTAGGATAGGCTAAGTGCTTGGTAAAATACAGTACTGTATGTATAAGATGCAGTATGTTCCAATTTACGTCGAAATTCAGTTTACGACGCCACGTAGGAACGGATCTCCGTCGTATGTCAAGGACTACCTGTATATGCAATTTTTTTAACCTGCTGCCAAAGGCCGCACCATGTTTTACTTGTGTCTTTGTGTGCAAAATAAATCATGAACCAGAAAGAATTGGAGAAAGTCATCACTTGATGAGCATCTTAAACTGATCTAACTAATCACACTTTTGAATTGCTTATACCTTATTCAAAATGGCCACCAAAGTGAAGCAACTTTAGTCAACAACAAGTTCAAGTTCAAGAATCTTTATCATCCCCAAGGGGCAATTTGTTTCAGTAGTCACATAAAACGTCCATACTAGACATTAAGACATTAAAAATAACAGTACAGAAATCATCACTGTTTCTTGAGAAGCCTGATCGCTTTCAGTCTATTTGTCTCCTGGATAGGAGTCGAAACGTTTTCTGCAACAAATAAAGTCCAGTTGATCTTGTATTGAACGCCTTTTTTTGATTTCAGTCTGTTTGTTCTACATCTGGGCTACGGATGCCTGCATCCAAATGGAAGCCACCTGAACGCACCATGGATAGGATGATCAGGATCAGGATCTGCCAGAATCAGCCTGGCCTTGTTTCCTGACCTTACCTTGTATTGGTCAGCGAGTCACTAACTCAGCCAAGTGTACAAACAATGGGCTAAAACTTTGCGTAGTAGCTGAGCGTTGCCCCCAGAACATACCCAGAGCACCGCGCCATGAGATGTTTTGGCTCCAAACTTTAGCGTTTTTTTCCCTTTGGCTGCTCCTTTCGTCAGGGATTACCACAGCAAACGAAGTCGCACAAAGACTTGGCAATTGTTTTTACGAGGATGCCCTTCCTGACACAACCACAGCCCACCGAGCTACCACAGCTCTATGTGTGGAGCAGAGAGCTGCTATCTAGGGCGCCCGGGGAAGCAGATGGTGTGGGTTAAGGGCCTTGCTCAAGGGCCCAGAGTGGGGCAAATGAGGGTGGAGACAGGTGTGACCGCTTCACTTATCCCACCCACATTTTTGATGTTGTCAGTACCGGGGCTTGAACCTGCGATCGTCCGCTCACAAGCTAGCTTTCTCTAACCTCTGCTCCACTCCCTCCCTCCAAACTTTAGCGTTAATTGGCTAAAATGGCAACAGCTCCATCCTTTGTCAACACAAGTTTAGTTTAAATCTCTGACATGATGGAGAGCGGGCAATATGCATAATGCTAGGCCTTTGTTCAGTAAATACAGGTAGTCCTCGGGTTACGACGGTCTCGATTTACGATGTTTCGTAAATGTTTTTACTGTTTTTATTTGTGTGTGCGCATGGATGGATGTATGCTTTGTACCACTGCAAACCACATTTACCCTTGGGTATAAATAAAGTAACCTGAACCTGAACCTGAACGGTCGTAAAATTATTTGAGCTTTGCGTGTACATGCCCTGCGGGGATACGCTTGTGCCTCTGCGTAGTACGTGCATACAGCTGCGTACGGCCATACGCAGAGCTATACGGGGGCCTTTAGGGTGCTCTTGGCACCAGACACCCTAGGCCGCAGTTCGATGATCAACTTTTTTGTCGTTTCATCTGATCTGCGGCCACATGTTTTGGACACTCGGGTAAAGAGAGGGGTGGAGCTGTCCACTGACCACTACCCGGTGGTGAGTTGGCTCCGATGGCGGGGGAGGATGCCGGTCAGACCTGGCAGGCCCAAACGTATTGTGAGGGTCTGCTGGGAACGTCTGGCAGACTCTCCCGTGAGACGGAGCTTTAACTCCGACCTCCGGGAGAGCTTCAAACACGTTCCAGGGGAGGTAGGGGACATTGAGTCTGAGTGGACCATGTTCCGCGCCTCTATTGTCAAGGCGGCTTATCGGAGCTGTGGCCGCAAGGTAGTCTGTGCCTGTTGTGGTGGTAACCCTCGAACCCGGTGGTAGACACCGGCGGTGAGGAATGTTGTTAGGTTGAAGAAGGAGTCCTATTGGGACTTTTTGGCCTGTGGGACCCTAAAAGCAGCTGATGGGTACTGTCAGTCCATGAGACTCGGTTGGTCAATGAGGGAAAAACTCGGGCGTGAGAGGAGTTTGGAAAAGCCATGGAGAATGACTTCTATATGGCTTTGAGGCAATTCTGGGCCACCATCTTGCGTCTCATGGGGGGAAAGCGGTACACCACCAACACTATTTATAGTGGAGGTGGTGTGCTGGTGACCTCAACTCGGGATGTTGTGGGTCTGTGGGCAGAGTACTTCGAAGAGCTCCTCAATCTCTGGTGCTAAAGTCACCGAGGGGGTTAAAAAGCTCCTCGGTGGCAAGGCCCTAGGGGTGGATGAGATTCACCCAGAGTTCCTTGAGGCTCTGGATGTTATGGGGTTGTGTTGGCTTACACGACTCTGCAATACTGCATGGACATTGGGGGCAGTTCCCCTGGATTGGCAGACCAAGGTGGTGGTCCCTCTATTGAAAAAAAGGGGACCGTAGAGTGTGTTCCAACTACAGGGGGATAATGCTCTTAAGCTTCCCTTGTAAGGTCTATTCAGGGATTCTGGAGGATGGTCTGTCGGATTTTTGAACCTCGGATTCAGAAGGAGCAATGCGGTTTTTGTCCTGGTTGTAAAAAACTGGACCAGTTCTACACCCTCAGCAGGGTCCTGGAGGGTGCATGGGAGTTTGCCCAACCAACCTACATGTGCTTTGTGGACTTGGAGAAGGCATTTGACAGAGTCCCTCGTGGAACCCTGTGGAGGGTACTCCAGGAGTACGGGGTACCAGGTCCTTTGTTACAGTGCTGTTAGGTCCCTGTACGACCAAGGTCAGAGCTTGGTCTGCATTGCCGGTAGTAAGTCGGGCTCGTTCCCAGTGAGAGTTGGGACTCCGCCAAGGTTGCCCTTTGTCACAGATTCTGTTCATAACTTTTATGGACAGAATTTCTAGGCACAGCCAAGGTGTTGAGGGAATCCGTTTTGGTGGCCTTAGGATCACTTCTCTGTTTTTTGCAGACTATATGGTCCTATTGGCTTCATCAGGTTGTGCTCTACAGCTTTCACTGGAGCGGTTCACAGCCGAGAATGATGCGGCCAGAATGAGCATCAGTTCCTCCAAATCCAAGGCCATGGTCTTGAGCTGGAAAAAAGTAGTGTCCTCTACGGGTCGGGGAGGAGGTCCTGCCCCAAGTGGCCGAGTTTAAGTATCCTTGGGTTTTGTTCATGAATGAGGGAAAAATGGAGCGGGAGATCGATAGGCAGATAGGTACAGTGTCTGCATTGAAGCGGGCACTGTACCGGTTTGTCATAGTGAAGAGAAGAGGGCAGAGTCAAAAGGCGAAACTCTCAATTTACCGGTCGATCTACGTTTCTACCCTCATCTATGGTCAAGAGCTTTGGATTGTTTTCATTCATTCATTCATTCAACCTTCATTTATACAGGCTAACCTCGTTGAGCCACGGGGACTCATTCACAAGAGGGACCTGTCTCACTCACTCATACCTAGGATCAATTTAGAGTTACCAATCAACCTAACATGCATGTTTTTTGACTGTGGGAGGAAACCGGAGCACCCGGAGAAAACCCACGCATGCACAGAGAGAACATGCAAACTCCACCCAGAAAGGCCCCCGGACCGGGATTTGAACCAGGGACCTGCTAGCTGAGAGGCAGCAGCTCTACCAGTTGTGCCACTGTGCTGCCCACTGTGCTGATTGTGACCGAAAGAACGAGATCACAGATACAGGTGACAGCTGCTGCTTCTCCACATCGAGAGGAGCCAGTTGAGGTGGCTCGGGCATCTGGTAAGGCTGCTTCCTGGATGCCTCCCTGGAGAGGTGTTCTGGGCAAATTTCACCAGGAGGAGACCCAGAGGAAGACCCAGGACACGATGGAAGGACTAGAATAGAATAGAATATATCTTTATTGGCATCGTCACTGCACCGGAGCACAAAACATTGCAATTGACGCACGCACCGTCCTTGAGAGGGGACATGCGTACGGAAGCCGCAGCAGAAACTAATCCGCGCTGCCAAACAATCAGATATGGAAAAAAAAGGAAGGTTACAATAAGATAATCAGTGGTATTCAAAAAAGATTCTATCACAGTTTGTCTTAGGACATTCTATGATACAGTCAAAAAACTCTACCAGCTCAAGCACAGATAAGACAAATCACATGTTGCATTTTGGTGGCGGAGCAGTGAGATAAGTCTGTGAACAATCGTCCAGAGCTCAGACTCCAAGAGAGATTTGCAGTCAGCCTTTGTTCAAGGTTACTTGGGGTGTCCCGATTAGATAAGTTGATTTATTTATTCTTCAGGGCAGGCTTCAGTGTACTCTTACTGTTAGCCTTAAGTCCAGGTGCTGTCTGAAGTCCAATTCGTCCAAATTATGTGAGCTTTCATTCAACCCGAGCTACGGGTCCCCGTCTCCCCCCGGTGTAGCCCGCTCGGCTGTAAACAAGTCCCAAACCGCACCGCAGGTCTGCGGTCCTCCACGACCGTTCCCATCGTGCGATTAAGCTTGTACAACAGCTGGTTCATTGAGGTCACAGCTCGGATCAAAGACTCGTTCTGAGCAGGAAGTTTCGACAGCGCGTTGATCGCCGCGGAAGTCTTCCTGAGTTTCCAGTAGCAGAAGCCCCCGCACAAGCCAAAGAGCAGCGCACCTGCTACCATAAATCCAATTATATACAGATCTTCCACGTCCTCGACCGAAAGAACGGTCAAACACATCATTCCACTCTCCCCACGAATCCATGATGTACCCGGCCGCATGCGTGTCGAGGGGGCACGCTGGTTCTCCTGGTCTGGAGCGCTTCGTGGAAAAAAATTATCGATAGAGGAGACAGCCCACGTGATTAAATCCATGTTCCAAATTGCTTCGAGCGAGCACTGAAGAGTTGCAGATGAGACAAAAGAGCAAAAGCAGGGAGGAGGAAAACTTTAGGGCAGGAGAGGAGCAGAGAAGCAGCCTGCTTCGCCAAGAGCCGGAAGTAGATCAGAGATAAAAGAGACTATGTTCCTAGGCTGGCCTGGGAGCACCTTGGGATTTCCCTGGAGGAGCTGGCCCAAGTGACTGGGGAGAGGGAAGTCTGGGCCTCCCTACTTAGGCTACTACCCCCTCGACCCGACCCCAGATAAGTGGAAGAAAATACAGTAGACAGATGAATGGATGGATGTTCTGCTTCTTTTAGCTAATGTTTTGCTTCTTTTAGCTAAAGCTCTGCTTCTTTTAGCTAATATTCTGCTTCTTTTAGCTACGGTTCTTCTTTTATCTAATGTTCTGCTTCTTTTAGCTAATGTTCTGCTTCTTCTGGGGTGGCTGTAGATAAGTGATTAGAGCAGTCATCCTTCAATACAAGAGTTGAGGGTTTGATTCCACCAGCAGTGACATGCTGAAGTGTCCCTGGGCAAGACACTGAACCCCTCATTGCCTCCGATGTGTGTCCCATAGGTATATGAATGTGATAAACCTCTGATTAGTCTCTTTAGAATGATTTGTTCAATTAGCTTTGTATAGGGTCTCTGCTCCCTATCATCACTAATATCATCCACTCCTCCCTAACCTCTGGCATTGTCCCCACAGCCTTCAAATCTGCTGCCATCACCCCCATCATCAAGAAACCAGGTCTTGACTTTACCAAATTCAGTAATCTTCGTCCGATCTCCAATCTGCCCTTCATCTCCAAAATTCTTGAAAAAACTGTTGCTAGTCAACTTCACTCACACCTGTCCAACAACAACATTTATGAAGAGTTTCAATCTGGATTTCGCCCCCACCATAGCACCGAAACAGCTCTAGTAAAAATTACTAACAACCTTCTTCTTGCTGCTGACTCTGGTCTTCTGTCCATCCTCATTCTTCTTGATCTAGGCTCTGCCTTCGACACCATCTTCGACACCATCCAGCATCAACGTGTGGCATGGAGGCTGCACAGTTGAAGAGAGGAAAGCTCTGCAGAGAGTGGTGAAGGCTGCACAGAAGTCTGTTGGAGTCAGTCTCCCCACCATCACAGACATTTACACCTCTAGATGCAGGAAAAGAGCCACCTGTATCATGAAAGACCTCACTCATCCAGCACACTCACTCTTTGCCCCACTCCCCTCAGGACGGAGGTTGAGGAGCATCAAGTGTAGAACCACTAGACTGAGGAACAGCTTCTACCCTGAGGCTGTTAGACTCATGAATAAATAAAAATAAAATTAAAATAAACACTGCAAAATATCACATCATGCTGATGCTGATATGTTTTCTTGTTGCTGTGTTCATCTGTGTTCATCTGTGACCATCTGCTCATACAAACTCATGTTCGTGCTGCTGTTTATTCCCACTATATTAGGCTTAGTGTATTACTAGTTGATGTTTTTCTTAGTTAGTTCTCGATGTTATTACTGTTTTTCTCTTTCATTTGTTGTTGGATGTAACTGGGACCTCGTGTACATAATCTCGTTTTCATCTCATGTACCACATGCGGTGCAAATGACAATAAAGACTCTCTGACTCTGACTCATCTGTCATTCTATCCTCCTCAACAGACTAACCTCCAGGCATCTCAGGTACCCCGTTAGACTGGTTCAACTCCTATCTCTCTGATCGCACTCAATTCATTCAGCTTAAATCCTTCCGTTCCCAGTCTTCCCCTGTCTCCACGGGTGTCCCCCAAGGCTCTGTCCTCGGACCCCTCCTCTTCATCATTTACCTCCTTCCTCTAGGTCACATCTTCCGCAAATACGGCGTCCATTTCCACTGTTATGCTGATGACACACAGCTCTACTGTCATCAAAACCTAACTCCACCCACCCACCCTCCATCCTCACCGACTGTCTCATTGAGCTAAATCACTGGTTTTCTAACAATTTCCTTCAACTAAACAGTAACAAAACAGAAATCATTCTTGTTTGTACCAAAAACTCTATTTCAAAATCAGAACATCTTCTCGTCCCCCTTAACAACTCTCTGCTATCCCCCTCCCCTCAGGTCAAGAGCCTCGGTGTCATCCTCGACACCACTCTCTCCTTCACTTCACACATCAACAATATTACTCGGTCTGCCTATTTCCACCTCCGTAATATTAACCGTCTCCGTCCTTCTCTCACACCCCGCTCCACAGCCATCCTGGTGCACAGTCTTGTGACTTCCCGTATCGATTACTGCAACTCCCTTCTCTACGGCCTCCCCAACAAATCTCTCCACAAGTTACAGATGGTCCAGAACTCAGCTGCCCGTGTCATCACTCAAACCTCCTACTATAACCACATCACTCCTGTCCTGCAGCAGCTCCACTGGCTCCCGGTTAAATCACGCATCATCTTCAAAATTCTACTCCTCACGTTCAAAGCTATCCACAACCTTGCCCCTCCTTATCTATCTGACCTCCTACAAATCTCCATCCCATCACACTCTCTCAGATCCTCCTCTTCGCTACATCTCCATGTACCCTCTGCCCGCCTCTCCACCATGGGGAGCAGGGCCTTCACCTGCTCTGCCCCTCACCTCTGGAACGCCCTACCGCCAGACCTCCGAAACACCACCTCCCTTTCTCTGTTCAAGACTGCTCTGAAAACACATCTCTTCAGACTAGCTTATCATTCAATCAATCAATCACCTTTATTTAACCAGGTAGAGCCCGTTGAGATCGAGATCTCTTTTACAAGGGTGACCTGGTCAAGTGGTCAGCAGCACACGTCACATTGGCAATAGGCATTTGCACTTATCAAAAGAAAATAAAGAAAACTACAATCACAGTAAACAGATGTTGACAGTTCAAAACCAACAGGATATGACAGATTTCTATATACATTATATACAAAACAAGCAGACAGACCTCGGTTGGGTAAATAAAGTTAAAAAAATCAACAATGACATGTATATTGGATAAGTAATGGTTAGAAACATCTGCAATGGTCAAGTCTCTTGATGACATTTTCTACTACGGTTGACATAAAGGATCCAGGAGAGATGAATGTTGATAGTTTCAGATCTTTCTGTAAGTTGTTCCAGGCTGAGGGGACGGCGAAGCTGAATGCTCTTTTTCCTAGTTCAGTTCTGACAGGAGGAACTGACAGGAGGACTAAATCGTTAGAGCGCAGGGAGTAATGACTGTGTGATGTTTGTATTAAGGAGGTGAGGTATGACGGGACTAGGTTTAGGAGGGTCTTGTAGATGAAGGATATCCAGTGAGTGTATCTGCGAGTGCTGAGAGATGACCAGCCAGATTTTACGTAAAGCTCACAGTGATGAGTGCGATAACTGGAGTCAGTAATGAACCGAAGGGCACCGTGGTAAATGGAGTCTAAGGACTGTAGGTATTTTGATGCAGCACTCATGTACAGCACGTCACCATAGTCTAGTATTGGCATGAATGTTGCAGCTACTAATGTTCTCCTGGCTTTGCATGAGAAGCAGGATTTGTTTCTGAAGAAGAAACCTAGCTTCAGTTTCAGTTTAGTGGCCATTTTGGAGATGTGGGTTTTAAAAGACAGTTCAGTGTCAATGTTGAAACCTAGATATTTGTAGGTGGAGACCATTTCTATTTGTTTTCCCTCTTGGGTTCCAATTTGAGGTGGGTTCTCTGGTTGCTGCTTTCTGTTGGCAAGAACCATGCACTTGCTTTTGTCGGCATTTAGGACCAGTCTAAGTTTTTGCAGCCGTGACTGAATAATATTAAAAGCGTCCTGAAGAGAGGTGAAAGCTTGGCTGAGGGAGGAAGAACAGCAATAGATGATGGTGTCATCTGCGTAATAATGGTGGGAGGCATTTGACAGATCACTGCAAAGATCGTTTATGTATAGGGAGAAAAGAATGGGACCCAAGACAGAACCCTGTGGCACCCCTTTCACAACATCTAAGAAAGTAGAGGAGGATCCGGCTACATGAACAGACTGCGTTCTGTCAGTTAGGTAGTTGGTGAACCAGGAGACTGCAAGTTTTGATAGACCAGAGTGTTCCAGGATGTTTGTCAATAGTCTGTGATCAACTGTATCAAATGCCTTGGACAGGTCTATAAATAGGGCAACACAGTATTGTTTGCAGTCCAGGGCATGTATGATGTCATTTAATACTTTGAGAACTGTAGTGACGGTGCTGTGTTGTTTTCTGAATCCTGACTGGAATTGTGATAGAATATGGTTTGCTTGTAGGAAATCAGTTAGCTGATCACAGACAAGTCTTTCAAACAGTTTGGCAAGAATGCATAATTTAGAAATTGGTCTGTAGTTGTTGACATTTGTTGGTTCACCCCCTTTTAGCAGAGGGAGAACAAAAGCTGATTTCCAGATTTTGGGTATTTTATTTGTGTTGAGACTGAGATTGAAAATATGGGAAAGAGGTTCAGCAATGAAATCTGCATTAATTTTACTAAATGTATTTCTATTATTTTGCATTTTATAATATTTATGTATTTTATATTTCAATTTGTCGCTGATATGTTTGATCTGTATTACACTGTATTGGTTTGTTAAGTGTCCTTGGGTGTCCTGAAAGGCGCTTTTAAATAAAATGATTATTATTATTATTATAGATCTAGTAGAGTGCTGTATGACTGGGTAAATGAGGACATAGATTACAATGTAAAGAGCTTTGTGTCTTGAGAAGATTGAAAGGTGCTATATAAGTGCAGTCCATTCTTTTAGCTAATGTTCTGCTTCTTTTCAATGCAATTCAATTCAGTTTTATTTAAATAGCGCCAAATCACAACAAAGTTGTCTCAGGGCACTTTACAAGAGCATTCACATACATAGAAAAGCCAATTAGTAAAGTTCTCTTTTTAAGGAAGCCAGCAGACATGTTGAATCTTGGCTTCGTTGAAGTCTCCCATCCTGAGCAAGCACAATGGCAACAGTGGAAAGGAAAAACTCCCTTTTAAAATAAAGAAACATCCAGCAGAACCAGGTTAAGCCTACAGCATCATAACTAAGGGACAGCTCAGGAAACCCAAGCCAACCCTAACTATAGGATTTATCAAAAAGGAAAGTCTTAAGCCCAGTCTTAAAACTGGACAATGTGTCAGCCTCACAGACAAAAAATGGAAATTGGTTCTACAGGAGGGGAGCCTGAAAATTGAAAGCTCTCTCACATTCTGTTTTTGGAAACTCTAGGAACTCCAAGTAAACCTGCAGCCTGAGAGCGTCTAACAGGACCAGTATAGACACAAGTCCATTGTCTGAGGCCATGAGAATATCATTAGTGACTTTACTAGTGCAGTTTCTGTGCTATGATGAGCTCTAAACCCTGACTGAAACTCTTCAGATTATTTCTTTGTAGATGTTCACGCAACTGACCTGCAACTATTTTCTCTAGAATTTTTTTAGATGAAAGTTAGGTTAGATATAGATCTATAATTGGCCAGAATTTCTGAATCAAGGTCAGAATTCTTAAGTAAAGGTTTAATTACAGCAACCTTAAAGCGCTGTGGTACATAACCATTCATTAAAGACAAATTAAGTACAGGTAGATTCAAAATGTGGACATTAATTAGGGGAAATACCTCTTTAAACAGTCTGGTTGGGATGGGATCTAGCAGACATGTGGATGCTTTGCATGAGGCTATTATTTTTGTCAATTCCGAGAGCTCAAGAGAACAAAAACAGTCCATACACAAATCAGGCTCTAGTAAAATTTATAAAGTTGTCTCGTTTGACAGGAGAATAGGGACATTTGAATTTTCTCTCTAATTGAAATAATTTTATTTATAAAGAATATTTTAGTTATTATTTTAGCTTATGTTCTTCCATCCATCCATTCTCTTCCGCTTATCCGGGATTGGGTCGCCGGGGTAGTACCGGTAGTCCAAGTAGGGAGGCCCAGACTTCCCTCTCCCCAGCCACTTTAAGCAGCTCCTCCGGGGGAATCCCAAGGCGTTCCCAGGCCAGTCGAGAAACATAGTCCCTCCAGCGTGTCCTGGGTCTTCCTCTGGGTCTCCTCCCGGTGGGACATGCCCGGAACACCTCACCAGGGAGGCGTCCAGGAGGCATCCTAACCAGATGCCCGAGCCACCTCAACTGGCTCCTCTCGATGTGGAGAAGCAGCGGCTCTACTCCGAGTCCCTCCCGGATGACTGAGCTTCTCACCCTATCTCTAAGGGAGAGTCCAGCCACCCTGCGGAGAAAACTCATTTCCGCTCTGTATCCGAGATCTTGTTCTTTCGGTCACAACCCAAAGCTCATGACGATAGAGGAGGGTAGGAATGTAGATCGACCAGTAAAATGAGAGCTTCACCTTTTGACTCAGCTCTCTCTTCACCAAGATAGACCGGTACAGCGCCCGCTTCACTGGCTTCACTGCTGATGCTGCACCTATCCGCCTATCGATCTCACACTCCATTTTTCCCCTCATTCTTGAACAAAACCCCAAGATACCAGAACTCTTCCACTTGGGGCAGGACCTCCTCCCCAACCCGTTCTTCTTTTAGCTAATTTTCTGTTTCGTTTAGCTAATCTTGCATTTCGTTTAGCTAATGTTCTTCTTCTTTTAGCTAATGTTCTTCTTTTAGCTAATGTTTTTTAGCTGTTCTAATTTTAGCTAATGCTTTTCTTTTTGCTAATGTTCATTTAGCTAACATTCTGCTTCTTTTAGCTAATATTCTTCTTTTAGCTAATGTTCTGCTTCTTTTAGTTAATGTTCTGCTTTTTTTAGCTAATGGTCTTCTTTTAGCTAATGTTCTTTTAGCTAATGTTCTCTTCTTTTAGCTAATGTTCTTCTTTTAGCTGGTTTTCTTCGTTTAGCTTTCGAACGTCAGTAAACTTCAGCAGCCATTCAGCACACACAAAGTTTTTAAAATCTCACTTAGGTGTTCAAACAGAACTTTTGCGACCTAGACCCTGGTACTGACCCAGAAGGTCCACGATGATGGAGTTCCCCAGCAGGAGGGAGAAGCCCATCAGAACCCAAGGCAGGAATGGGGCCTGGAAGTTCAGGAGGCCAAAGAAGTTCATGCGGACATTGGGGTTCCTCCGGCTCCACACGTAGACCAGCATGATGGTGAAGGCCTGACCCAGGAAGACCAGGCTCACAAACATGCCGAAGATCTGAGACCCAGTCAAAGAAAGTCCCAGAACTCAAGACTCTGAAAACCCTCAAAAAGCGACAGATTTCTAAACCGATTCAGTTCCAGGGTATATACAGAAATTCTTGAGTTAAATTTAATACCTTTTAATACATTTTTAATACCATCATGACACTGAGCTGCAACCGTAGCGGCAACCTCTTGTACAAACCGGATTTAAAAAAAGTTGGGACACTAAACAAATTGTGAATAAAAACTGAATGCAATGATGTGGAGATGGCAAATGTCCATATTTTATTTGTAACAGAACATAGATGACGGATCAAAAGTTTAATCCGAGTAAATGTAACATTTTAAAGGAAAAATATGTTGATTCAAAATTTCACAGTGTCACCAATCCCAAAAAAGATGGGACAAGTATCAATAAATCATCCAAGATGGCGCCACGCATGGTCGCCCTGGCATTTTGGTGCGCTTTGTTTTGTCTGTTTTTGTGCATTATTCCTGTGTCTTCGTGCTCCTACACCCGTGAGGAGCTTCTAAACATCAGAACAATAATCCATGAGGATATTACACCAGTTTTTTTGGTGCCTGCAGCAGAAGCAGTGCACTTTTTGGCCAAAACAGTGAGACGCCGTCGAAGAGGAAAGCGAGCAGGCGCTCTCGTGAGACTTCGGAAGCGGGGCAGCCGCTCGCCTCTACCTGGAATATTCCTCTCAAATGTCCGCTCACTTCCCAACAAAATGGACGAGATAGCGCTGCTGATGAGAAAGAACAGTGACTTTTCCTCCTCTTGTGTGCTGTGTTTCACGGAGACGTGTTAAGTGTCCTTGGGTGTCCTGAAAGGCGCTTTTAAATAAAATGATTATTATTATTATTATAGATCTAGTAGAGTGCTGTATGACTGGGTAAATGAGGACATAGATTACAATGTAAAGAGCTTTGTGTCTTGAGAAGATTGAAAGGTGCTATATAAGTGCAGTCCATTCTTTTAGCTAATGTTCTGCTTCTTTTCAATGCAATTCAATTCAGTTTTATTTAAATAGCGCCAAATCACAAGAAAGTTGTCTCAGGGCACTTTACAAGAGCATTCACATACATAGAAAAGCCAATTAGTAAAGTTCTCTTTTTAAGGAAGCCAGCAGACATGTTGAATCTTGGCTTCGTTGAAGTCTCCCATCCTGAGCAAGCACAATGGCAACAGTGGAAAGGAAAAACTCCCTTTTAAAATAAAGAAACATCCAGCAGAACCAGGTTAAGCCTACAGCATCATAACTAAGGGACAGCTCAGGAAACCCAAGCCAACCCTAACTATAGGATTTATCAAAAAGGAAAGTCTTAAGCCCAGTCTTAAAACTGGACAATGTGTCAGCCTCACAGACAAAAAATGGAAATTGGTTCTACAGGAGGGGAGCCTGAAAATTGAAAGCTCTCTCACATTCTGTTTTTGGAAACTCTAGGAACTCCAAGTAAACCTGCAGCCTGAGAGCGTCTAACAGGACCAGTATAGACACAAGTCCATTGTCTGAGGCCATGAGAATATCATTAGTGACTTTACTAGTGCAGTTTCTGTGCTATGATGAGCTCTAAACCCTGACTGAAACTCTTCAGATTATTTCTTTGTAGATGTTCACGCAACTGACCTGCAACTATTTTCTCTAGAATTTTTTTAGATGAAAGTTAGGTTAGATATAGATCTATAATTGGCCAGAATTTCTGAATCAAGGTCAGAATTCTTAAGTAAAGGTTTAATTACAGCAACCTTAAAGCGCTGTGGTACATAACCATTCATTAAAGACAAATTAAGTACAGGTAGATTCAAAATGTGGACATTAATTAGGGGAAATACCTCTTTAAACAGTCTGGTTGGGATGGGATCTAGCAGACATGTGGATGCTTTGCATGAGGCTATTATTTTTGTCAATTCCGAGAGCTCAAGAGAACAAAAACAGTCCATACACAAATCAGGCTCTAGTAAAATTTATAAAGTTGTCTCGTTTGACAGGAGAATAGGGACATTTGAATTTTCTCTCTAATTGAAATAATTTTATTTATAAAGAATATTTTAGTTATTATTTTAGCTTATGTTCTTCCATCCATCCATTCTCTTCCGCTTATCCGGGATTGGGTCGCCGGGGTAGTACCGGTAGTCCAAGTAGGGAGGCCCAGACTTCCCTCTCCCCAGCCACTTTAAGCAGCTCCTCCGGGGGAATCCCAAGGCGTTCCCAGGCCAGTCGAGAAACATAGTCCCTCCAGCGTGTCCTGGGTCTTCCTCTGGGTCTCCTCCCAGTGGGACATGCCCGGAACACCTCCCCAGGGAGGCGTCCAGGAGGCATCCTAACCAGATGCCCGAGCCACCTCAACTGGCTCCTCTCGATGTGGAGAAGCAGCGGCTCTACTCCGAGTCCCTCCCGGATGACTGAGCTTCTCACCCTATCTCTAAGGGAGAGTCCAGCCACCCTGCGGAGAAAACTCATTTCGGCTGCCTGTATCCGAGATCTTGTTCTTTTGGTCACAACCCAAAGCTCATGACGATAGAGGAGGGTAGGAATGTAGATCGACCAGTAAAATGAGAGCTTCACCTTTTGACTCAGCTCTCTCTTCACCAAGATAGACCGGTACAGCGCCCGCTTCACTGGCTTCACTGCTGATGCTGCACCTATCCGCCTATCGATCTCACACTCCATTTTTCCCCTCATTCTTGAACAAAACCCCAAGATACCAGAACTCTTCCACTTGGGGCAGGACCTCCTCCCCAACCCGTTCTTCTTTTAGCTAATTTTCTGTTTCGTTTAGCTAATCTTGCATTTCGTTTAGCTAATGTTCTTCTTCTTTTAGCTAATGTTCTTCTTTTAGCTAATGTTTTTTAGCTGTTCTAATTTTAGCTAATGCTTTTCTTTTTGCTAATGTTCATTTAGCTAACATTCTGCTTCTTTTAGCTAATATTCTTCTTTTAGCTAATGTTCTGCTTCTTTTAGTTAATGTTCTGCTTTTTTTAGCTAATGGTCTTCTTTTAGCTAATGTTCTTTTAGCTAATGTTCTCTTCTTTTAGCTAATGTTCTTCTTTTAGCTGGTTTTCTTCGTTTAGCTTTCGAACGTCAGTAAACTTCAGCAGCCATTCAGCACACACAAAGTTTTTAAAATCTCACTTAGGTGTTCAAACAGAACTTTTGCGACCTAGACCCTGGTACTGACCCAGAAGGTCCACGATGATGGAGTTCCCCAGCAGGAGGGAGAAGCCCATCAGAACCCAAGGCAGGAATGGGGCCTGGAAGTTCAGGAGGCCAAAGAAGTTCATGCGGACATTGGGGTTCCTCCGGCTCCACACGTAGACCAGCATGATGGTGAAGGCCTGACCCAGGAAGACCAGGCTCACAAACATGCCGAAGATCTGAGACCCAGTCAAAGAAAGTCCCAGAACTCAAGACTCTGAAAACCCTCAAAAAGCGACAGATTTCTAAACCGATTCAGTTCCAGGGTATATACAGAAATTCTTGAGTTAAATTTAATACCTTTTAATACATTTTTAATACCATCATGACACTGAGCTGCAACCGTAGCGGCAACCTCTTGTACAAACCGGATTTAAAAAAAGTTGGGACACTAAACAAATTGTGAATAAAAACTGAATGCAATGATGTGGAGATGGCAAATGTCCATATTTTATTTGTAACAGAACATAGATGACGGATCAAAAGTTTAATCCGAGTAAATGTAACATTTTAAAGGAAAAATATGTTGATTCAAAATTTCACAGTGTCACCAATCCCAAAAAAGATGGGACAAGTATCAATAAATCATCCAAGATGGCGCCACGCATGGTCGCCCTGGCATTTTGGTGCGCTTTGTTTTGTCTGTTTTTGTGCATTATTCCTGTGTCTTCGTGCTCCTACACCCGTGAGGAGCTTCTAAACATCAGAACAATAATCCATGAGGATATTACACCAGTTTTTTTGGTGCCTGCAGCAGAAGCAGTGCACTTTTTGGCCAAAACAGTGAGACGCCGTCGAAGAGGAAAGCGAGCAGGCGCTCTCGTGAGACTTCGGAAGCGGGGCAGCCGCTCGCCTCTACCTGGAATATTCCTCTCAAATGTCCGCTCACTTCCCAACAAAATGGACGAGATAGCGCTGCTGATGAGAAGGAACAGTGACTTTTCCTCCTCCTGTGTGCTGTGTTTCACGGAGACGTGGCTGAACACACACCCCCCCGACGCAGCGCTCCATCTGGCTGGCTTCCAGCTGCTGCGCNGATATGTTTGATCTGTATTACACTGTATTGGTTTGTTAAGTGTCCTTGGGTGTCCTGAAAGGCGCTTTTAAATAAAATGATTATTATTATTATTATAGATCTAGTAGAGTGCTGTATGACTGGGTAAATGAGGACATAGATTACAATGTAAAGAGCTTTGTGTCTTGAGAAGATTGAAAGGTGCTATATAAGTGCAGTCCATTCTTTTAGCTAATGTTCTGCTTCTTTTCAATGCAATTCAATTCAGTTTTATTTAAATAGCGCCAAATCACAAGAAAGTTGTCTCAGGGCACTTTACAAGAGCATTCACATACATAGAAAAGCCAATTAGTAAAGTTCTCTTTTTAAGGAAGCCAGCAGACATGTTGAATCTTGGCTTCGTTGAAGTCTCCCATCCTGAGCAAGCACAATGGCAACAGTGGAAAGGAAAAACTCCCTTTTAAAATAAAGAAACATCCAGCAGAACCAGGTTAAGCCTACAGCATCATAACTAAGGGACAGCTCAGGAAACCCAAGCCAACCCTAACTATAGGATTTATCAAAAAGGAAAGTCTTAAGCCCAGTCTTAAAACTGGACAATGTGTCAGCCTCACAGACAAAAAATGGAAATTGGTTCTACAGGAGGGGAGCCTGAAAATTGAAAGCTCTCTCACATTCTGTTTTTGGAAACTCTAGGAACTCCAAGTAAACCTGCAGCCTGAGAGCGTCTAACAGGACCAGTATAGACACAAGTCCATTGTCTGAGGCCATGAGAATATCATTAGTGACTTTACTAGTGCAGTTTCTGTGCTATGATGAGCTCTAAACCCTGACTGAAACTCTTCAGATTATTTCTTTGTAGATGTTCACGCAACTGACCTGCAACTATTTTCTCTAGAATTTTTTTAGATGAAAGTTAGGTTAGATATAGATCTATAATTGGCCAGAATTTCTGAATCAAGGTCAGAATTCTTAAGTAAAGGTTTAATTACAGCAACCTTAAAGCGCTGTGGTACATAACCATTCATTAAAGACAAATTAAGTACAGGTAGATTCAAAATGTGGACATTAATTAGGGGAAATACCTCTTTAAACAGTCTGGTTGGGATGGGATCTAGCAGACATGTGGATGCTTTGCATGAGGCTATTATTTTTGTCAATTCCGAGAGCTCAAGAGAACAAAAACAGTCCATACACAAATCAGGCTCTAGTAAAATTTATAAAGTTGTCTCGTTTGACAGGAGAATAGGGACATTTGAATTTTCTCTCTAATTGAAATAATTTTATTTATAAAGAATATTTTAGTTATTATTTTAGCTTATGTTCTTCCATCCATCCATTCTCTTCCGCTTATCCGGGATTGGGTCGCCGGGGTAGTACCGGTAGTCCAAGTAGGGAGGCCCAGACTTCCCTCTCCCCAGCCACTTTAAGCAGCTCCTCCGGGGGAATCCCAAGGCGTTCCCAGGCCAGTCGAGAAACATAGTCCCTCCAGCGTGTCCTGGGTCTTCCTCTGGGTCTCCTCCCGGTGGGACATGCCCGGAACACCTCCCCAGGGAGGCGTCCAGGAGGCATCCTAACCAGATGCCCGAGCCACCTCAACTGGCTCCTCTCGATGTGGAGAAGCAGCGGCTCTACTCCGAGTCCCTCCCGGATGACTGAGCTTCTCACCCTATCTCTAAGGGAGAGTCCAGCCACCCTGCGGAGAAAACTCATTTCGGCTGCCTGTATCCGAGATCTTGTTCTTTCGGTCACAACCCAAAGCTCATGACGATAGAGGAGGGTAGGAATGTAGATCGACCAGTAAAATGAGAGCTTCACCTTTTGACTCAGCTCTCTCTTCACCAAGATAGACCGGTACAGCGCCCGCTTCACTGGCTTCACTGCTGATGCTGCACCTATCCGCCTATCGATCTCACACTCCATTTTTCCCCTCATTCTTGAACAAAACCCCAAGATACCAGAACTCTTCCACTTGGGGCAGGACCTCCTCCCCAACCCGTTCTTCTTTTAGCTAATTTTCTGTTTCGTTTAGCTAATCTTGCATTTCGTTTAGCTAATGTTCTTCTTCTTTTAGCTAATGTTCTTCTTTTAGCTAATGTTTTTTAGCTGTTCTAATTTTAGCTAATGCTTTTCTTTTTGCTAATGTTCATTTAGCTAACATTCTGCTTCTTTTAGCTAATATTCTTCTTTTAGCTAATGTTCTGCTTCTTTTAGTTAATGTTCTGCTTTTTTTAGCTAATGGTCTTCTTTTAGCTAATGTTCTTTTAGCTAATGTTCTCTTCTTTTAGCTAATGTTCTTCTTTTAGCTGGTTTTCTTCGTTTAGCTTTCGAACGTCAGTAAACTTCAGCAGCCATTCAGCACACACAAAGTTTTTAAAATCTCACTTAGGTGTTCAAACAGAACTTTTGCGACCTAGACCCTGGTACTGACCCAGAAGGTCCACGATGATGGAGTTCCCCAGCAGGAGGGAGAAGCCCATCAGAACCCAAGGCAGGAATGGGGCCTGGAAGTTCAGGAGGCCAAAGAAGTTCATGCGGACATTGGGGTTCCTCCGGCTCCACACGTAGACCAGCATGATGGTGAAGGCCTGACCCAGGAAGACCAGGCTCACAAACATGCCGAAGATCTGAGACCCAGTCAAAGAAAGTCCCAGAACTCAAGACTCTGAAAACCCTCAAAAAGCGACAGATTTCTAAACCGATTCAGTTCCAGGGTATATACAGAAATTCTTGAGTTAAATTTAATACCTTTTAATACATTTTTAATACCATCATGACACTGAGCTGCAACCGTAGCGGCAACCTCTTGTACAAACCGGATTTAAAAAAAGTTGGGACACTAAACAAATTGTGAATAAAAACTGAATGCAATGATGTGGAGATGGCAAATGTCCATATTTTATTTGTAACAGAACATAGATGACGGATCAAAAGTTTAATCCGAGTAAATGTAACATTTTAAAGGAAAAATATGTTGATTCAAAATTTCACAGTGTCACCAATCCCAAAAAAGATGGGACAAGTATCAATAAATCATCCAAGATGGCGCCACGCATGGTCGCCCTGGCATTTTGGTGCGCTTTGTTTTGTCTGTTTTTGTGCATTATTCCTGTGTCTTCGTGCTCCTACACCCGTGAGGAGCTTCTAAACATCAGAACAATAATCCATGAGGATATTACACCAGTTTTTTTGGTGCCTGCAGCAGAAGCAGTGCACTTTTTGGCCAAAACAGTGAGACGTCGTCGAAGAGGAAAGCGAGCAGGCGCTCTCGTGAGACTTCGGAAGCGGGGCAGCCGCTCGCCTCTACCTGGAATATTCCTCTCAAATGTCCGCTCACTTCCCAACAAAATGGACGAGATAGCGCTGCTGATGAGAAGGAACAGTGACTTTTCCTCCTCCTGTGTGCTGTGTTTCACGGAGACGTGGCTGAACACGCACACCCCCGACGCAGCGCTCCAGCTGGCTGGCTTCCAGCTGCTGCGCGCGGACAGAGAGCGCACACTCTCAGGTAAAACGAAAGGCGGAGGAGTCTGCTTCTACATAAACAATGCCTGGTGTTCTGATGTGACAGTGATCTCTGAGCATTGCTCTCCTTCCCTGGAATATCTGATCATTAACTGCAAACCGTTCTACTCTCCACGTGAGTTTTCCTCATTCATCCTGGCCGCTGTTTACATTCCACCGAGCGCTGATGTGCGTGAGGCTGAGAGAGCTCTTGCAGATCAGATAACGAGCGTGGAGCAGTCTTTCCCTGACTCCCTAGTTATAGTCCTTGGGGATTTTAACAAAGGAAATATGAGTAATGAACTGCCAAAGTACAAACAGTTTGTCACATGCCCAACCAGAGAGGGGAGCACGCTGGATCACTGTTACACCACAGTGAGGGGAGCTTATCGTGCAGTCCCCCGCGCAGCCCTGGGACTCTCTGATCACGTGATGGTTCATCTGATTCCCGCATATAGACAAAGATTGAAACTTTCAAAACCTGCAGTGAGAACATCCAAGAAGTGGAGCAGTGAAGTGGAGGAGGAGCTGCGTGCATGTTTTGAAACCACGGATTGGGATATGTTCAAGGACTCCACAGAGAGTTTAGATGAGTACACGGACACTGTGACGTCATATATACATTTCTGTGAGGACAGCATCATCCCATCACGAACCAGAGTTATTTTCAATAATGATAAACCCTGGTTCACACCCAAACTCAGACGGCTCCGTCAGCAGAAGGAGGCTGCTTTCAGGGAGGGAGATAAAGAGGGCTACAGACATGCAAAGTATGGATTTAGCAGGGAGGTGTCAAAGGCTAAATCCAGGTACAACACACGTCTAGAGGAACAATTCTCTGCANATAGAGATAAGAGATTTTTTATTAACATTGCACCAGTAAACCAATACAACGTGATAATGTAAACACAGTCATCCAGAGGTCAGAGAATGTTAAGCTGCTGCAATTCAAAACACATGCATGTTCGTCAGCGCGGCCATCTCTCATCCATCCTGGATGAAGAGCAAAACAGATATGGAAAAAGGAAAAACACAGTAGGTATCATTTGTGATATTCAAAAAAAGAATTTATCAAAGATTGCCTGAGGACACTCCATGATAAAGTCCCAAAAACTCTATCAGCATAAGCACAATCACACGAGACATTGTTGCAGTTTTGACGACATGCAAGGAGATATGGAGTCTGTGAGTAACTTCAGAGAACACAGTTCAGCAGTTATTCAGCTGGGCGTTATCCGAGGCACGCACAGAGATCTCTGGGGGAGGGATGGGGGGGAGGTCAGCAGGGCACTTCAGCTCTCCGCTCCAGGAGAATAATTTCCAAACAGGCCTCTTTTCAAGGACGTGTGCAGAAACCAGATTAGATAGTCTTTTTGTTTATTCCAATCCAGACCACAGTGTACTTTCTCACTGCAGCCTTCCAAGTCCAGACGCTGTTTCAGGGCCAAAATTCCAAATCATATGAGGTTCCGTTCTATGAACCCCCATCCATGCCCTGTTGGGGCCCGGGCGGCTGTAAACGAGTTCCAAAGCGCCCAGGTCCGCGGTAGTCCACCGACGCACCCAACGTGCGATTGAGCTCATACAACAGCTGGGATGAGTTGCTCACGGCCCAGATAATGATGAATCCAGCTACAGACAGGAGGTGGAACATCTGGAGAGCTGGTGCAAAGAGAACAACCTTCACATGAATGTGAAGAAGACGAAGGAGATGATTGTGGACTTCAGAAGGAACAAACACACCCACACCCCACTGTATATAGGTGGATCTGCGGTGGAGGTGGTCTCCAGCTACAAGTACCTGGGTGTACACTTGAATGATAACCTCAGCTGGAGCAATAACACCACCAGCCTGATCAAGAAAGGACATCAAAGACTCTACTTCCTCAGACGGCTGAGACGAGCTGGTCTGAGAAGCTCAGTCCTCACCTCGTTCTACAGGTGTGCAGTGGAGAGCGTCCTGTGCTCCAGCATCAACGTGTGGCATGGAGGCTGCACAGTTGCAGAGAGGAAAGCTCTACAGAGAGTGGTGAAGGCTGCACAGAAGTCTGTGGGAGTCAGTCTCCCCACCATCACAGACATTTACACCTCCAGATGCAGAAAAAGAGCCACCTGCATCATGAAAGACCTCACTCACCCAGCACACTCACTCTTTGCACCACTCCCCTCGGGACGGAGGTTGAGGAGCATCAAATGTAGAACCACTAGACTGAGGAACAGCTTCTACCCTGAGGCTGTCAGACTCATGAATAAATAAATAATAAGAATAAACACTGCAAAATGTCACATCATGTTGATACTGATCTGTTTCTTGTTGCTGCGTTCATCTGTGACCATCTGCTCATAATGACTCATGTTCGTGCTGCTGTTTATAATGATGTTTTTCTACTACATTAGGGCTTAGTGTATTACTAGCTGATGTCTCTCTTAGTTAATCCTAGATGTTATTATTGTTTTTCTCTTGCATTTGTTGTTGGATGTAACTGGGACCCTGTGTACATAATCTCGTTTTCAACACATGTACTACATGCGGTGCAAATGACAATAAATTCTCTCTGACTCTGACTCTGATATTGTGACAGCCTGCATGTTGCAGTGAACTGGCTGCACTGTTTTTTCCCCCTCTCCCTTGTCCCTATTGTCCTCTCACCTTAAGACATGCCCTGAACACACCTGTCTCTCATAGACTCACTTCATTGTTCAAATTGATTGCTGTCTTGTTTATAAAGATGTTCTCCCTGCACTGAGAGAGCAGCAGCCACATCCACCCTTCTGTCCTACAGAAGCCATTAAAATAAATCTGAGGCCGTTTAAACCATCGGGTCATAATAAAATGTACTGCCGTTCTGATGTGTCTACACAGAAGTGCCGGAAGCTGGTGATGTCATTAAGTCAAAAGTTTGATCAGCAGCTGATAACAGAAAACTGACTTCTGATTCTGCCTCTGAGAGAGTTTCATCATGATCTCTCTTGCTGTGTGGCTAAATACTGTATGTGTGGGAGCCATTACCTGCCTTGTGAACTCTGGGGAAGAATCAAAGACACTTTTTGTGGGGAAGGGACTTGTCTTTGTTTATGGACATTGAAAATACACAACTTAGAGGACTTGTATTTATTTGTTTATGGACATTGAAGAAACAGAGGTGAAACATGTTGTTTTTATGGACATTGGAAAAGAAAAGATACAAAACTGAAAATGTTATTGTGTGGTTGGCCTTGTGTGAAAAAATATGTGGTCATTCGCTGTACCAAAGGGTCTACACCGTGTAGATGCTCTGCAGAAGGCAGAACAGTCCTGGTGATTTTCTCAACAGTCCTTATACATTTTTAAGTTTTGAGAATTATCTCCATGTTCTAACCACCACCATGGTACTACACTGTACAGCAGCATACACTATACACTGAACACTCTTTAATTAATCTGAAATGATTGATGTACAAAAACATCTTAAGGCTTACATGTCACCTCATTTTGAAAGCTTGTAAACTATAATAAAAAAACATAGGGAATGAAGTAGACTAAAAACACAATGCCCTAGAATAAGATACATCTGACATGCTTTAAGAAACATCAGTATTAGCCAAATAGAAAAAAAGGCTGACATGCTGTTGTCAAGGATTAATCCTAATCTTGTTCTGTCTTTGAGCTCTGCAAGATGAAGGTGATGAGGATGGGACAAAAGAAAGAAGAAGGATTTGTTCTTTGGTGTATTCATGATTAACATCAATAAAGTTGGTTGATGGATTTGTGGATGATGTGAAAGATTGTCCAGTTTAGATTGATATCACAATATTCATGCCAACTGCTGAACAATTGATTGATTATATTATTGTGTAAATTTGCACACAGGAGGATGTTCTGGTCAAGGCACAATGATTTACATCTGAAGAGTGAAATCAAAACCAGAATCAGCCAGTAGTTTACAGCTTCGATATTCTGGCTTTACTCAAAATAAGGTCACCTCTGCTAAACATGAATGCATATGGTATCTCCTCCATGGGGCTGTTGGGCCAAGGCTTCAATGGTTACACTGCTAGGAAGATTTTTTTAAGCTTTTAGACAAAGGCCAGGTGCCAAGGAGTTAACACAAACAGATAAAGCGATGGGAGGGATTATCCTGTACTTTGCGTGAGATTATTAGACATGATGTTATAGGAAGACAGATTAGCAATGACCTGCTGAACTCTTCCTTCAGAAAGTGGGATTAACCTGTTTAACAAGGTTTTATGGCATGATCATACTTTTATATCAGCACATAGCTTTGTTAAAAAATAAAAATAAAAACCTCTAAAAAAGCTAAGTCCTCAGAGACTGAGGAAGTCTTTCGGAGGAAAGACAAAACTTTTCTACTTTTTGTTTGTTTTTTTGAATGTCCAGAGGACCAGGCTTTTTTAGGGGTTTCTACCTGGATTATTGAGCATGCATCAGGGTAAAAATAAAAACTATTTCTAGAAACACATGCAGGCGTGTTTATGCTCCAAAATGTACACATCTAAATCAAAATCTAAATGAGGTCCATCTGTGGTTTGAAGTTGCCAGAAGACTTCTAAATACTAGTTTTTTTTAGTACTGATAACATCACACCCCTTATCCTTTTCCTTGTTCCTCTGGATTGCCTGAGGAATTTGGGCACATTTGTAATATTATATTTCTTAAAAGGTGCTGTATAAATGAACTTTACTTTCTTTCTTTATGCCATGACAGTGTTCACATTCTTCTTTTTTGTGATCAGCACTTCCATTAACACCCTCACCTTTGCATGCAACTGTGGTACAAGATGCTTCAGCCCCACCTTCACCACATCCTGGTAAACCTGCTGTAGCAAACCTTTTTTCAAGAATTCAAAGATTCAAGGATTCAAGGTTCTTTATTTGTTATTCCACCACGTGGTACATGTGGTGGGACAGAATTATGTATACAGGCAGTGGCGGTCCTAGCCTATTTGGCGCCCTGGGCGAGCAACCCCAAACGGTGCCCCCTCCCACCCCCGTCTAGGTTGCGTGAAGGCCGTCGGGTTGCTGCTAAACGGTGCCCCTCGCCTGCTGTGTGGACGGTAATATTTTCCACTGTTAACAAAATATGTCATCCTAAGCAGCTAACCAATTAGCATCAGCAAGCTACAGCCTACACATTTCACACAACAAGAAATGACAATGACACACAGGGCCAGAGTGGGACTCATTTTCAGCCCTGGGCTTTCAGCCTCAGAGTGGCCCACTTTAGATCACAATCAATTGTTATTAAAATCAAGTAATTATAACCTTACATCAGGGGCAATTATAGAACATGCCCTTTAGTTTTAGCTTAGCCCCAGTGCTAACAATAACCGTGTTTCCATCTATTTTCAATTCAAATTTTGAGCGAATTTTTGAAAATTCGCAAAAATGTAAATGAAAATTAATGCAAATCAGAAGTGTTTCCATCAATTGGCTTTGAAGCGAATCCACCAGGCCACGCAAAGCGGCATTACGTCAGACGTCAGCGTTATGCACGTCTACAGTAAACAGGAAGTAGCGGTTGAAAACAGGAACCGAACCACACATCTCGGCAAAATGGAGAGAATATTTCAGGAATGTGTTGCTATCGGGTAAGTTGTATTTATTCTGTCATGCCAACTAGTTTTAGCGATGTTATAGCGGAAACACCTGATCAGTCACATGACGTGAATGTTCGCTACGTCAGAACTGAGTCGGCAAATCTGTTTCCATCTCTCGTTTTGCGCATCAGCTCTGTTTCGAAAAACCCAAAAACCACCTCAAGTGAGCGTATCAACTTTTTTGCGAATTAGAGGAAGTTAATTCGAATCGTGCCATTTCCATTCACCTTTTCTGATGCGATACTTCAAGATGCGCATCAAGAAACCTTGATGGAAACACGACTAGTGGCTCTTGGCTTGGTAGCCGTTGGGGGTCCTCCCCCAGAAAATTTTGAATAAAATAGATGCCATTTCCTGCATTCTGATGTATTTTAATGGGTTGCTTAAAGGACCACACCCACCGTGACAGTAACAATTCACCATATTGGAGAATTACTGTAGTATTTTATGAATTTTATTTTCATTTTTGCATTTGGGCCAGGCGAGGGTTAAAAAAAAAAAAAAAAAAACCATTCCCGAATGAATCCGGAAACCTGGCCGAAGAGTCCCGAAGGGTCATGTGACTTTTGTGACATCTCCACCCAGAAAGCAGAAAGGTAGGAGTGCGTTTCCATGGAGGTTTATGAGAGAGAGTGGGAGAAAACTGCATATTTCCTGCATATTTCCTGGTGCATTTGTGTGTATATGGACCAGCGCTCTGATTTTATTTATTATTTATTTTATAACACCGCTGCGGACCTGTTGTTGCTCTCATCTGCCCAAAGGAGCGAGCTGCGAGCCGCGCGCGTCTCTGGCTCCTCGTTCCGCTGGTCACCTTTGAAGTTCCTCGTGCCGGTGTAATTTGCTCCCTCGAGTGTATGCATTTGCTCTCCTCAGCCTTGTTGCAAGGAGCAGGGTCGGGAAGCACGCGGGGAGCTCGCACGCAGAGCTCAGCTGCGCGGCTGGCTCTGACTGCCTTTCTGGTCACGGGGGGAGAGAATAAAAAGTCGATGCGGAAATGAATGAATTTGTCTCGATCAAACGAATTAAACTAGTATGTCTAAGTGGATGCTCGCTCAGAATATGATGACATGAGTGAGCGACAGCAGGATTAATCAACACAGGCAGCTTTAGGGAATATTTAAAAATGCTTCCTTTTTCTTTTCTTCGCTCGCCTGTAACTCCAAGGCGTCACTTTGGTGACGTGAATGCCCTTGTGAATGCCCATATATGGAGAGGAGCAGATTTTCCCGGAGCTGCATGCTAAAATCTGCTATAAATCATGAAATAACACATTTACCGTTATTTCTCCACAATATAAGTAATCGCTCCTGTATTTTTTTTAAATAAACTAATAAATATTAATGGCGATGCAATTTGAAAACATGGTGGGTGTTGGACTTTAACATCTAGTTTTACCTAATATATAAACTATTCAATAAGTATTTTAGAGTTAATGACAGAACAAGAAGTAGCCTGAGACAAACATGTAACATTAACACAGTATGAACGTTATTCAAGAATTGTTTCTATAAGAACAGTATCAAATATTTTATATGAACAGTAAGATACAAATCAATGAAACAACTCACACTCAAAATGGATAAAAATATACAGTGAAATGAACAAATACATTAGAACATGACAACATACGAAGACTCAGAACCTAAAATATATAATGTTGAAAATGTGATTGATGCAAAAATTTTCCTGTAATAAAAGATAGCGAATATTATAATGAAGAGCAGTTTAATGACATCAATATATCAAATGGAGTTCTCTCTATTATTCACTTTAATAGCAGAAGTATAAATGCAAACATATCCAAAATAACAGATTACTTAAAACAGTTAAATAGAACTTTTACGATAATAGCGCTGTCAGAGACATGGCTCAATGATGATAACACAAGTAATATTCACATCGAGGGGTATGAATTATATCATATGAACAGAAATAATAAAAGAGGTGGTGGAGTCGCTCTATTTGTCAATAATGAAATAAAATGTAAATTAAATAGTGAAATGTCAATAATAGTTGATAATATTATGGAAATGATAACAATAGAAATAATAAACAAAAACGATAAAAACATAATAATAAGTTGTGTATATAGATCACCAGGAGCAAATATAGAAATATTCACAGATAAAATCTTGGAGCTAATGGAGAAGAGTTTTAATAAAAATGTTTTTTTGTGTGGAGACTTTAACATTGATATGGGAAATAAAACAGATTCAAATAACATAAGCACATTTATAAACTCAATGTACAGTTTAAATATGTATCCACTGATATCAAAGCCAACAAGAATTACAACTCATAGTGCCACAATAATTGATAATATTTTCACAAATATAACAAATGGGGACGTGATAGGTGGTATCTTAACGACCGACTTAAGTGATCATTTACCAGTTTTCACAATCTATAAAAATGATCAAAGCATCACAAAAGCAGTCACAACGAAGAAAAAGATCATAAACACGTCAAAAAAAGTTTTGGAAAAATTAAAAGAGGATCTAGATAAACAAGACTGGAATGAAGTGTATGTTGATGATGCGAACAGAGCATATGATGAGTTTATGAATATCCTGGAAGCTCTGTATGAAAAGAATTGTGTGCAAACAAATTACACAAAGAGAAATACGATTGATCAACCATGGATGACAAAAGGGTTGAGAAATGCTTGTAAAAAAAGAATTATTTGTATTCATGTTTCTTGAAATTGCGAAGTCAGAGCGCTGAAGAAAAATATAAAAAGTATAAAAATAAATTAGTAGGGATTATAAGGAAACATAAGAAAGAATATTATAGTAAATTATTAGATAAAAGTAATGGTGATATGAAAGCAACATGGCGAGTAATGAATAGTGTCCTGAAGAATCATAAAGCAAAAACTGGTATTTCAAAATATTTTGTAAAAGACAACGATGAAATTCATGATGAAAATGAAATTGTAAATGGATTTAATCAATATTTTGTGAATGTTGGATCAAGCCTTGCAGCTAAGATACCAAAAGTAGATAAAAATGTGATCCACTCAATTACAGGTTGTGCAAATAGTATTTTTCTAAATGGAACTAACAAAGAGGAAATAATGAATGTAGTAAAACATCTTACAGACAAGAGATCGAAAGACTGGGTGGACATGGATATGATGTTTGTGAAGGACATAATGAGCCATGTTATTGAGCCGTTCACATACATATGTAACTTATCATTTTCAACAGGAATATTTCCAGATAATATGAAAGTAGCTAAGGTCGTTCCTCTTTTTAAAAATGGTGATAAATGTGTATTCAACAATTATAGACCTATATCCTTGTTACCACAGTTTTCAAAAATTCTTGAAAAACTATTTGTAAACAGACTAGACCAATTTATAGATAAACAAAATATTCTAAGCAACAGTCAGTATGGGTTTAGATCAAAAAACTCTACATCAATGGCTCTCATGGAATTAATGGAACAAATAACTACTGCTGTCGATCAAAAACAATATTGTATCAGTATTTTTGTTGATTTAAAAAAAGCATTCGATACTATTGATCACACCATTCTCCTAGAAAAACTGAACAAATATGGTATTAGAGGACCAGCATTACAGTGGGTATCTAGCTACTTAAAAGATAGAAAACAATTTGTACAAATAAATGATGTAAGATCTGACCTCTGTAATATCACATGTGGAGTTCCCCAAGGCTCTGTACTTGGACCAAAGCTTTTTATTTTATATGTGAATGACTTGGTAAATGTGTCAGGACTCCTTAAATGTGTACTTTTTGCTGATGATACCACTTTTTTCTGTTTAGGGGAAGATATGGAACAAATGTTGGAATTGATAAAGACAGAATTTGTCAAGATACAAACTTGGTTTAAAATAAATAAATTATCATTAAATCTAGAAAAAACTAATTACATGATATTCGGTAATAAAAAGAAAATTGTTGATGTTCCACTCAAGATTGAGGATGTTGAGATTTGTAGAGTGAGTGAGGTGAAGTTTTTGGGTGTTATCATTGATGACAAACTGACATGGAAACAACACATAAATTCTGTAAGAATAAAAATAGCTAAATCGATAGCAGTACTGTACAAAGTCAGAGATCTATTGAATGATAAAGCTCTGTATTTGTTGTATAACACAATCATTGTTCCACACTTAATCTATTGTATTGATGTTTGGGGGAATGCATGTAAAACAATCACAAAACCTATTTTTGTATTACAGAAAAGAGCCGTAAGAATTATCACTAGAAAGCATTACCGTCATCCATCAAGTACATTATTTTATCAACTAAAGTTATTGAAGTTCCATGATTTGGTTGACTATAATATTTTATCAGTTATGTACAGAGCTCAAAATAATGCATTACCTCTAAATATCCAAATGCACTTTGTTAAAAGACAAAGTTGTTATAATCTTAAGGGGACAGAGTTGTTTGTAAAACCACAATTCAGAACCAGTTTGAAGGGACGTTCTACCTCAATCCAGGGAATTAGATTATGGAATGGCTTGGAGAATGTAGTTAAAAATGCCAAGTCAATGTTTACATTTTAAAAAATGATCAAAACAAATGTGTTAAAAAAATATATATGAAATAGCGTAATGTGTATTGTATTAGTTAGAAAATTAGAAAGAATTAATCATTTTGTACTGTTGGCTGAAGATTATTACTGTTTAATCTGATTGTTGGAAAAAGTTGGTTGAAGATTATTATTGTTTACATGGGTGATTATTATTGTTTAATCTGATTGTTGGAAGTAAGGGGCAGATATAATAAGATTTATTCTTCTTTCTGCTACCTTTCATTTTTTTACGTTTTGTACACAATCATTTATGAGATTGTCTTGTATTGTTTTTTTGTAAAAAAATGAACAAATTTAATAAACATAAACATAAACATAAACAATGATGATTTTCACATCATGAACAGTTTCTCAGAATCACCTCTAGGTGTCGCCAATGGAACCAAAACCACAGAAACGTGCGTACGCCAACCCTGGAGCTGGCGTGGGGCTGCACACATTTCCACGTTCAGTTCTGTTTTGATACATACAGAGTTTTGGGTGGAAAATGGCGTACGCAAGGTTTTTGTGCGTACGCACCGTTGATACATGAGGACACTGGTACCATAGTCCTTGAGTACTGTCTGACTTCCAAGATACCTCATTGCTCTTGTCTGCAGCTGGGTTCTGATAACAGCTGAACAGAGCAGGGACGGCCTGGGAAGACTGGATGTTTTCTACAAAACTAACTTTTTCATTTCGGGAAGGCAGAATGGGTCAGAACCTCAGATAGATGAAGACATTGATGAGTGTGTACGTGTAAATGTTTGGATCTTCTGAGATCGCTGGCTGTTCTCCTTAGCTCTGTAAATAAATCTGATGAAGTCTGCATCCATCTGGGATGAATAGATGGATGGATGACTAATGGATGGATGGATGGATGGATGAAAGAATGGATGATGGATGAATGAATGAATGAATGGATGATGGATGGATAAATGGATGGATGAATTAATGGGTGGATGGATGGATGGATGGATAAATGGATGAATGGATGGATGGAAGGAAGGATGCATGGATGGATAGATGGAAAGATGGATGAATGAATAGATGGATGGATGAATGAATGAAATGATGGATGATGGCCATCAGGGAGGAGACTGAGGAGTCTCCAGGCTCGAACCAGCAGATTGAGAGACAGCTCTGTTCATCAGGCAGTCAGGATGCTAAACTCTCTGCCTGCTCTGCCTCCCCTCCCACTTGTACTGCCTTAATCACAAAAAACTTTCACACATTACCACACAACACAAATATTTTTAAAACTGGACTCTGTGTCATCAAAACAGGTTATTCACTCAACTCACGGTCATGTGCTCATTCAGTTTGCACTACTCATATTTGCACTAATGTTTGTATTACATTACTGCCTATAGTCATACTACTGTTTACATTCACTGTTTACATTTATTACTACTGTTTACATTTATTACTACTGTTTACATTTATTACTACTGTTTACATATACACTACTTTTTATATCTACACTACTGCTGATATATATATTCTTTTTACTAGCCTTATTGCATATGCCACTTTACCTCTATACCAATATCAACTGCCTCATACATATACTGTGTACATAAACTTCATATGCTGTTTTGTCACTCTTTTACAAATGTCAATGCCAGAACCTTCATTTTATTTTATAGATATACTTTTTACACTTTTATACTACTATGCAAAAACCTCAGGACAGTATTACACTTTTATTATTTCATTTTATGCTTATGTTTATTAAATGTTTAGTGTTTTTAGTGTTTTAGTGTTTAAATGTTTACTGTTGCACCGAGGGACTCAGAGAAATGCAATTTCAATCCTGTGTATGTCCTGTACATATTGCAGTTTTGACAATAAAGTTGACTTTGACTTTGGCTTTGATGGATGATGAATGGATGGAAAGATAGATGGGTGAATGGAAGGGTGCAGGATGGACGATGGAAGAATGGATGATGAATTAATGAATGGATGAATGTATAGATGGAAGGATGGATGAATGAATGGATAGATGGAAGGAAGGATGGATGGATGGATAGATGGAAAGACGGATGAATGAATAGATGGATGGATGGATGAACGAATGAAAGGATGGATGATGAATTAATGGATGAATGAATGAATGGATAGATGGAATGATGGATGGATGAATGGATAGATGGAAGGATGGATGAATGGTGGATGGATGGAAGGATGTATGTATGTATGTATGTATGGATGGATGGATGGAAAGAAAGATGGATGATTGATGGATGGAATGATGGATGAATGGAAGGAGGAAGGATGGATGGATTAATGGATGGACAGATGGATGAATGATGGATGAATGGAAGGATGGATGATGGATGGTTTGATGGATGGATGGATGATGGATAAATGGATGATGGCTGGATGGATGAACTAACTAATGAATGATGGATGGATGAATGGATAGATGGAAGTATGGATGGATGGATGGATGGATGGATGAATGGATGGATGGACAAATGAAAGAATGGATGATTGAATGATGGCTGTATGGAAGGATGGATGATAGATGTATAAATGGATGGATGATGAATTAATGAATGGATGAATGTATAGATGGAAGGATGGATGAATGAATGGATAGATGGAAGGAAGGATGGATGGATGGATAGATGGAAAGACGGATGAATGAATAGATGGATGGATGGATGAACGAATGAAAGGATGGATGATGAATTAATGGATGAATGAATGAATGGATAGATGGAATGATGGATGGATGAATGGATAGATGGAAGGATGGATGAATGGTGGATGGATGGAAGGATGTATGTATGTATGTATGTATGGATGGATGGATGGAAAGAAAGATGGATGATTGATGGATGGAATGATGGATGAATGGAAGGAGGAAGGATGGATGGATTAATGGATGGACAGATGGATGAATGATGGATGAATGGAAGGATGGATGATGGATGGTTTGATGGATGGATGGATGATGGATAAATGGATGATGGCTGGATGGATGAACTAACTAATGAATGATGGATGGATGAATGGATAGATGGAAGTATGGATGGATGGATGGATGGATGAATGGATGGATGGACAAATGAAAGAATGGATGATTGAATGATGGCTGTATGGAAGGATGGATGATAGATGTATAAATGGATGGATGATGGATAGATAAATGGATGGATGGATGGAATGTTGAATGGATGGATGGATGGCTGGATTCGTGGATGATGATGAATGGATGGACAGATGGATGGAAGGATGGATGGATGGATAAATGGATGATGGAAGGCTGATGGATGAATGGATAGATGATGGATTGATGAATGATGGATGGAAGGATGGAAGGATGGATGAATGGATGACAGATGTATAAATGGATGGATGATGGATGGATAAATGGATGGATGGATTATGGATGGATGGATGGAATGTTGAATGGATGGATGGATTGATGGATGGATGATGAATGGATGGACAGATGGATGGAAGGACAGATGGATGGATAAATGGATGATGGATGGATGAATGAATGAATGAATGGATGATGGATGGATGAATGGATGAATGATGGATGGAAGAATGGAAGGATGGAAGGATGGATGAATGGATGACTGATGGAAGGATGGATGAATGATGGATGGATGATAGATGTATAAATGGATGGATGATGGATGGATAAATGGATGGATGCATGATGGATGGAATGTTTAATGATGGATGGATGGATGGACGGATGGATGGATTGATGGAAGGATGATGAATTGATGGACAGATGGTTGATAAATGGATGATGGATGGATGGATGAATGAATAGATGGATGATGGATGGATGAATGGATGAATGATGGATGGAAGGATGGATGAAGGGATGGCTGGATGAAGGATGGATGATGGATGGATGATGGATGGATGCATGGGTGGATGGCTGGATGGATAAATGGATGAAAGAATGGATGGATGATGGATGGATTATGGATGGAAGGATGGATGGTGGATAGATGGAAGGATGATGGATGGATAAATGGATGATGATGTATGAATGAATGAATTAATGGATGGATGGATGGATAGATGATGATGGATGGATAAATGGATGAATGATGGGTGGATGATGGATGGATGATGGATGGAAGGATGGATGGATGGATGGATAAATGGATGATGATGTATGAATGAATGAATGAATGAATGAATGGATGGATGATGGATGGAAGGATGGATAATGGATAGATATATGAATGATGGATGGATAAATGGATGATGATGTATGAATGAATGAATGAATGGATGGATGATGATGGATAAATGGATGAATGAATGAATGGGTGGATGATGGATGTATGATGATGGAAGGATGGATGGATGGATGGATGGATGATGGATGGATAAATGGATGATGATGGATGAATGAATGGATGGATGGATGATGGATGGATAAATGGATGATGATGATGTATGAATGAATGAATGAATGAATGGATGGATGATGGATGGATAAATGGATGATGATGTATGAATGAATGAATGAATGAATTGATGGATGTTTGGATGATGGATGAATAAATGTATTAAAATAAAAGTACTTGCTGAATGTATTACCTTCTGCATTGGTCTACACAGTATCATTAAGTGTGTGTACTGTATGTATATTATCTGTAATACATTAATAGTGTTGTTTTAATGAACAATGCTGCAGATAATACATGTTTTTATTGTGTTTACTCTGTGACACAGTTCACACTTGGACTTGTGATTCTGTGCGTCATAATTTCATTGATGACATGAAGAGTTAAATGTCATTAAACAAAATAAGAAAGAGGAATGATTATATCTTTGAAAGTTTTTATTTAACACAAAGAAAAACTAATGTTTCATTTTAACTGCAGTAAACGCATTGAAGTAAAAGTTGTCTGTCAGAAAAAAGGAGCATTAGACCTAACAAAGGTACAGGCTCCGATCATTTCCACTCCAGTTTGTCATCAACTCTAGTTAAAATACTGTCTAGTCAACCTTGTAATGGGTCAACAATGAACAATATTTTAACTTCCTGACACCAATTTCAAAACCTGAACCCGACTGTGGATCCATTTGGAGACATCGCTTGTCTGTTGTTCTAACATCATGAACTGACACATTTTAATATTGTAGCAAGAATTTCTTGTTCAAGTTCAGAAGAAGTTGGTTTTCAAAGTTTTTTTAGTCCAGTCTGGCTCTTTTGGGAGAGAGAATCTGTCCTGCTGTACTGAAGAGTCTTTCAATAGTCTGTCAATAATATTTCAATAGTCTGTCAATAATATTTCAATAAGGTCATGGGTGGTGTGTATCTTCTGGCTGAATCTTTTGTGGTGGAATCCATTTTGGATTTGTTAGTGGTGCTGTGGGTGCTCCCAGCTCAATGATATATACATCACTGGTCCAGCTCTTCTTGAAGGCAGGTCTAAGGTTACCTGTCCACTTTGCAGTGATTCAATGGACCAACTCCCCTCTCACCATTTGTTACTTTCAAACTAACAACAAATCAAAAAGCTGCAA
>JBBPBX010014038.1:34308-51496 GCA_038048925.1 Garcialebias charrua | reverse complement strand
AGCAATTAAAACATTATTTGTAAAATTTTCAGCCCTGATTAATCCGTTTCCCTACTTGGTAGCAGATTCCATAAATCCATAAAAGTTTTATTTTAAAGGTTTTTAGCATATGATTTCTTACCTGTAAAATCTTGACCTTCTATTTCACAATTAAAGTGTTCAAATATTCAAATACAGAGGATATTGTGTTGTTGTTACTGTGGCTATAAAACAAGACTAACAATTAAAAATAAATATCCAATTGAATGGATAATATAGCTGTAATTTTCATTTAAGGCATTTGATTGTTAATATGTTTGATTGTTTAACTTTACCCTATTTTTGACACTATCAAATAAACAAGGTTTTTCAAAGTTGGAACTCTCAAAAAAATGTTTATTTCATTTTACATAGGTACCGGTACAAATGGTTAACATTCTCACATAACAAAATTAATTAAAAAGATATCCACATACCAAAATACAGTGGTCAATAAAATGTTTAGGTACTGCACTTACCTCCAAACAAAACAGTACAACATATTTCCATCAAGAATATCTACTTACAAATGTGAGACAATGTCAATATAAGTAAATGCAGCATTTTGTTTTTCTTCAAGACTGTGCCATCAGCTTTTCTGTCAAACTTCATATCTCCATTTCCTGACCAAAGGTGTTTTGACACCGTAGTTCTGTACAGTCCAGGATAACTTGTGTGTCACTGTAGCGGCCATCAAAATCTTGTGCTGCAGCTCGGGGGCAGCTGCTGGTTATGGTGGGAGTTGGTGAAGACCAGACTCTGTGTGGAAGCGGAGGAAGGTGGTTCTCCTCCAACACCAGGCTTCTGCAGCAAAGAGGCGAGGTATATGAATGTTGTGCAGCACAGAGCCTGCAGAACCTAGATTAGTGTGTACAGTATTTACATGTCGGTATACTTTCACTTTATCATCATCATCAGCTTTATTTAAAGCGCTTTAACACAGCCACAGCTGAAACAAAGTGCTGAACATCAGTTACAAACAAGATAAAAGAAAGCATAAAAACAGAGCTACAAAACTAACACACAGTGAACTAAAAACTCAATTTAATATACAATAAAATGACAAGTTAAACAGGTAAAATCAATAAAAAATGAAGTAAAATCAAGTCTCTATGGAGAAAACATTACCTTTGCCCAGGTGTGATATGGTTCTCAGCAGCAGGTGCACACGAGGGAGTGAAGACTTTGCATGTGATAAAGCTTGCACTGATAAAGCTTCTCGGATGAGAAGCGAAACGTCTTCTGTTACAAATAAAGTCCAGTTGATCTTGAATTGAACGCTTTTTTGATTTATCATGTCCTGGACGACTGAGAATCTTCACCAGCATAGTGAAGACTTTAGTTTCTGAGAGCTGCATAAAAACACACGAGGTCAAAATAATTAGACCAAGAATGTAAACATGTAGCTGAATAAATAACGTGTTGTACTAGATTGACTCACACTGACATCCTCACTCCACTCCTCTACTCTGCTGCCCAGTGCTCCGACTTATTCCTCCAGGAAACTAGAAGACAAGTTAAACATAACATGAGGGTGCACACAGTGTCATGCAATCTGTTCCCCCACAACTTCATCCAGTATCAAGGAGTATGTCCTCTCCAGAGCTCACCTGTTCCATCTGTGCTGTTGCTGTTCATGGTGTCACAAACCTCTGCGTGCGTGGTCCCAGTTCCAGCCTCTGAGGTATAATCAGCAGGGTTGAAAGTCCTGGTGAAGAAAGTCAAGCAGAGGTAAAAGTCAATATATGAAGCTTTTTTGCCCCCAAATTTGAGTTTAACACAAATGATCCCATTCAATTCAAATTTTGACACTGTACAACTAAGATCATAAATATCTTTCTTTGAAATTTTATGTTAAAGATCCACAAAGTGGCTCACATTTGTAAAGTGGAAAGAAAATTATACATGATTTGAAGGTTTGTATTTTTTTTAATAAACTGAAAACTGTTTTGAGCACAAATGTTCACCCCCCTTAAATCAGATAGTAACTTCTAGCCTTCAGAAGAAGAAGCAGGGCTGTGAGTGTATTCTTTAGATTAAAGTAAAACTAATATGCATGAGTTACCAAATTAACACTGGGTTAAAAGTAACACATAACAACCATAAAAGAAGAACAATGCATGCAGCAAATAACCCACTGGCAAGACATAACCCACTAAAGCTGTTTCTATAACGTGAGTCTACAAAAAAAAGTTCGCATTGCTAATAGGCTAACGTTAGCCGCTAACAGGTAGCAACAACACAATAATCAAACTAACGTTACTTACCCTCGTAGTTGTGCAGGAAACTTGAGATATGCAATTTAAATCCCTTGTCAGTTTGCTTGTTGGAGCAGGCATCAACGATACAATGAACATCGCTGAAACTTATCTTGAGCAGCTCTTGTAAACATTTAGACAGCCACTGAGAACGGGGCAGACCGGAAGCTGGGATGCCGACTTTCTGTCAAAGCGGAAGTGATTCACGACGCTTGTGCACAGAGCCTATTATTAGAAACATTAACTAATATATTACCATTTCAGTGCTGTGGAAACGATTTAGATGTTGTAGAATTCCTTCTGCCTCGTCAACTTGCAGCTCCTGTAACTCCACACAGCTGCTCACTTCCTGAAGTGAAAAGTCTACAAAAAACAGCAGTAGCAGAAAAAAAATTATAACCTACTGTTTTTTGTTGATCACTCGAAATAACTTTGGCTTCTCTGAAGACAAATCGCTAAAATCTAAAGTTTTAAATGGCTAAATTCGACGGATGCGTTTGTATCTTTCTCATTGTATTTCAATGTGCGCGTTGGAGCCGAGTATGGATCTAACGTCACAGTCACGTGACCGGAAAAATCCGGATTTACCGTGTAAAAAAACCTGTGAATGATAGACTTATTGAACACAGTGAAGCACAAACCTGGAGGCTGGTTGATTTTGATTTACTCCAGGCTACATTAATGGTGATGATTTATTTGCACGCTACGAAATAAGACCCACTTTACTTGATTTTTCACAGAAAATCAGTACAAAGATGGACGTTCAAACAGGTGCACCAGCTGAGGGGGCCTCCTCTCCTATCTATCCTAGATGGATGCGTGAGGGCCTTGTGACTCCTGCCCGTGCTTATCGCAAAGTGGGAGAATCTGTTTCATCGTATGCTAATTACTTGGCTGCATGGAACGTCCATCAGGATACGTGGGAAAGTCCCCTGTCGTTCTACGACAGGCTCCTCTCGGCCTACTCCGGTGGCAAAACTGTCCCTGGCTTAGAGGAAGATGAGGAGTTTAAATATCTTTTCACTACGCATCTCATGCCTTTCCAAAAGAAATGTGTTCGCTTAACGTTTGATTGCAAAAAGGATACCATGGAAAAGATAAAAGATTACGCTGCGTGGGTTTTTGAGACAAGGATACTACCCAGGACACCCTCAGTGGTGTGCCCAGGTCAAGAGGTCACATCCCACTCGCAGAAAATAGAAGAGGTTCCCTCTCCTACAGAGTGCGAGAGTAAACAGGATTGTCATGATAACAAACCACAGCTTGTGTCCAGCTGGAACAGTGACTCTGATCGGTTCACAGGGAGTTCTGCTCCTCCTACACCTCAGGTTGAAAACCCTGAGATGGGCAAAGAACCACAAAAGGTAGGTGTTCGCTCTCTAGGGGAACCAAGATGGTTCAGATCGAACCAAAAGGGTTCTCTCCTGGGTCTCACAGTGGGTGAAATTCGAAGGCGGTTGCATGGGTACCGTGACCCATTGAACAATGGTTGGTCCCAACAAGTAACCCCGAGAAGCGACCCTCCTGGCCCTGCACCTCGAGCTGCACAGTTCGAGACATGCAAAGAGTCACACAAGCTCCAGATTAAGGAAACGACGCCTCCGCGCGCGGAAGTGACTGAGGTAAGTTGTTTGTCAAATGATTTGAATGTTACAGTGGTTGACCAAGCTGACACAACGTGTGACGTTGTCCTTGATGATAACACAAGCAACGTTGTTCAACCTGACGAAGCGACGCGCAGCACTGCCTTTTGCAACGACTCAGTGCACACAGTTGACGACAACAGCGTCAACATTGACAAAGATGCTGACAGCAAACAAATTGCTGATGATCAGCGTCCTGAAAATCAAGATGCTGACAGCAAACAAATTGCTGAAAATCCACATCCTGAAGGTCATGAGGCAGACAGCCATCATGATGCTGACAGCGACGAAGATTACACAGACAGAGTCACACGTACACAGAAACGTGTGAAAAAACCTAAACGGTTTCTGTGTAACTTTATAAAAAGGGGGATAGCTAAGAAAGCTTACCTGCCACTCACATTGGAAGGGGTCCTCGCGCGAGAAGCACTCCTGGATGGCGGCTCAGACGTGTCTGTCATGTCAGCCGAGCTGTTTGAGGAGCTACGGACCGTCCCTGACGATGTTGACAGGCAAATACCCTTTGTGAAAGACACTTATGGTGAGCTACAGGGCCCCGCAAAGACGAGAACAACCCTAATAGCCATGGTTCACATGCAGATTGGAGAAATGTCACTATACCACCCGGTGTATGTGTCTGAACGTGACTCACCCCAGACTCCATTTTTGGTTGGCCAAGATTTTATAAATCGCTTTGAAGCGATTATAAATTATGGCAATCAGACAATGTGGGCCACAGTGAGCAGTCCACTGCCAATCGAGGTGCCTCCCCAAGGTCAGGACACTGACTGTCTAACAGCAGGTACGGCTGAGGTCACAAGGGAATCCCCAACCGAGACCACAAACCCGGTAAGTGAACCTTCATATACAGGTGAGACAGAGGAGACTCAACAGTTGGACCAGACTCTGGCCCATCACGAGGACCTCCTCTGCGAGCTGACACCTTCAGCACTCACTGAACACTGCCTACCACAGGTAGAAGAAGGTGTGGAGATCCAAGGGTCCCACACCGATGACGCTGTGCTGTCCTATGGGACAGGTAATTCGGCATACAGCCAGGATTGCAGTGAAGTCTTGGTTCAAGGACATCCGAGTCCTGAAAGGGACAGTCTACAACACGCTGACAGTCACTTGGACTCCATTGTTATTGATTTTGAAGACCCCTCCTCAAACAAAAGGGGGACGAACTCACACTTCCTACCATAGGTAGAAGAAGGTGTGGAGGTCCAAGGACCCCACACCACAGACGCTGTACTGTCCTCTGGGACAGGTAATTCGGCTATCAGCCAAGCTTTCAATGAAACCTTGGTTCAAGAGCATTTGAATCTAGAACTTCTCAGAGATGACATAGTTCTTACAGACTCAAAGAGCACCTCTTCAGTCATGAAGTGGGAAGACACACATCACAATGACAGTGACGCACCGCAGTCTGACCAGTCAGACACACCTGCGACTGCGCCGACAGTTGTGACACACCTGAATTACGCAGAAAGAGGTAAACGTACTGAGATACGTTGGCCGAAACCTATAAGGTTCCTGTACAAGGTTCCCAATAAACTGCGCGAACAGCTTGAACTAAACGATGGCATCCTACCTCGTGCCCATGGACGGACATCCACTCCTGTGCGCGTGGTCCCCCATGACCACAGGGGGGTGATGTTAGGTCATGCCCATGTCAAGGACAAAGATTTCAATAACCCCACAAACGACAAAGATCTCGCAAACTCACAGACTTCATGGGAAAACAAGGTCGTCCAAGCACAGGATAGTAAATAAACTAAACAGTTTAAACTATACTAGTTGCGAAAAGAAACCGTTCCAACTAGAACTTAGAAACGCTAAGCATAAAACCCACAACAAAAAACTAACCTTAACAACCGTTTAAATCTGCAGGATTTAATTGACATCGGTTATAAAGCTAAGAACTGTTTTTCTTGTGTGTGACACGTTGGAATCTGACGACCAGAGTGAGTTTGACGTAGTGAAACGTTGTTTTTAGTTGCTTAATTGCTACTTTTGTGTTATTGAAGTTGTTATTGTTTTCTGAACACTCCCAGCCAAAAGAGGTTTTGATTAATGTTAGTTGAAGACTTAAATGGATTTAACTATGCCAACATGCTGTTCATTTTGTTAAAGATCTCAATCTTTGATGAGTCATTGTAGATTAATACTACTTAAGGTACTATAATCTACACTGATCTCCCAATCATTTAGGTAGAACCGATTCGATCGTTTCTATTCTAGATCTATTCATTTTGATGAGTCTCGCCATAGACTTCAAAATTTATAGGGAATACCAAATCTTGCGTCGTTCGTCTAAAAGACAACAGACATTTAGACCAAACTAGTTTTCATTTTTTTTATTTTAGTTTAACCTAAACTAAATAATGAATGGAGGAATAGTTTGAAAGAAGAGGCCTTCGTTACAGAAGCCCTCCACATTTCTATAGGTATAGATCCCTATATCTGATTTTTACAGCATTGATCCACCCCTTAATTGGTAATTGTAGCTGATCTAATCCATGATAGCTTACATACCAGGTGCATATAGGTAGGGCCTAATGTAAAATCCCAATCATAAGCCCACCTAAAACCACATAATTGCATGACACATTGAACCAGGGTGGCACCGACTGGAAGCCATCCAGCCTGCAACCTTCGATGTGGGGACCTGCTAATCCAACGTTGGTCTTCAACCTTCATCCAAGGGCCGCCTCCTCTGCTTCAATCGAGGGATCCCCTCTACATGCTGATTAACAAACCATTTGTTGCTGATGAAATCAATAACCCCAATCGTTGTGGAAATACCGCTGTGGATTATAAGACTTTGTTTTCCAAGGGATCACAGACTCAGTTTTCCATGGGTTAACAGACTGTGTTTTCCAAAGGATTGAAAGCTTACTGCAATGGGATTACTTATGAACAGTATGGAATTTCCAAAAACATTAAGGGAGTATAATTTTGAACTTTTTTTTTACTTTTTTCCACTTGCTGGATTACATAGAGGTCAGAGAAATTCGGTGGTATCCTTTCGTGTTGGAACTCATCTCCAAGGACAGGTGATGAATTCTAAAAAGGGGGACTGTAGTGATACAGGCCTTCATGCTTGACCTCCAAGGACACCTCTCTGCATCTCTTTGAAACTCTAAGTGTTACACTTTCTTGGCTCTCAAGGAAACAAGTGGACACCATTTTTGTTTACAATTACTTTGAATTAATGGACACTAATTTTTGGGTGTTATTATTGATGACAAACTGACATGGAAACAACACATAAATTCTGTAAGAATAAAAATAGCTAAATCGATTGCAGTACTATACAAGGTCAGAGACCTATTGAATGATAAAGCTCTGTATTTGTTGTATAACACAATCATTGTTCCACACTTAATCTATTGTATTGATGTTTGGGGGAAAGCGTGTAAAACAATCACAAAGCCTATTTTTGTATTACAGAAAAGAGCTGTAAGAATTATCACTAGAAAACATTACTGTCATCCATCCAGTACATTATTTTATCAACTGAAATTATTGAAGTTCCATGATTTGGTTGATTATAATATTTTATCAATTATGTATAGGGCTCAGAACAACAAATTACCTTTAAATATCCAAATGCACTTTGTTAAAAGACAAAGTTGTTATAATCTTAAGGGGACAGAGATGTTTGTAAAACCACAATTCAGAACTAGCTTGAAGGGACGTTCTACCTCAATCCAGGGAATTAGATTATGGAATGGCTTGGAGAATGTAGTTAAAAATGCCAAGTCACTGTTTACATTTAAGAAAATGATCAAAAGGAATTTGTTGAAAAAATATATATGAATTAGCATAATGTGTATTGTATTATTTATTAGTTATGTATTAGTATTAGAAAATTAGAAAGAGTTAGTCATTTTGTACTACTGGTGGAAGATTATTAATGTGCTTTGTATCAATTTTTAATTATGTATTAGTATTAGAAAATTAGAAAGAATTAGTCATTTTGTACTACTGGTGAAATATTATTAATGTGTTTTGTATCGATTATTAGTTACGTATTAGTATTAGAAAATTAGAAAGAGTTAGTCATTTTGTACTACTGGTGAAATATTATTATTGTTTAATCTGATTGTTTGAAAAAAGGGGCAGATATAATAAGATTTATTCTTCTTTCTGCTTCCTTTCATTTTTTTACATTGTGTACGTATCATTAATGGGATTGTCTTGTATTGTGTTTCTTTTGTACAAGTAAAAAAATGAACAAATTTAATAAACATAAACATAAACATAAACTAATTAATCAGATTGAACTTTCTTTTTATTGTGTGTTAATTCAGAATTGATCTACAGTACACTTTTTGTCATTTAATGATGATCTGTTACTTGCATGAATTAGACCCTTCTGCTGGTTTATTTCTGCCGAACAAGCAGGTTTTAATATTATGGCACAGTTCAGGGTAAACTTTTAACTTGCAACTTCTTTCTCTGTTTTGTCTGTGAAGTTAGCCATCCCTTAGCAAAAAGTAGTATATTTAAGTATACTTCAAGTATACTTTTTAGGTACTTATGTGACTTGAAGTATACTTTTTAAGTACTTATCTGAAATATACTAAAAAGACGTTTATTTAAGTATACTAAGAGTATACTTATTTTATACTTTAAAATAAGGCTGTGATTTAATCTGACTTGAAGTATACTTTTTATGTACTTGTCTGAGATATACTAAAAATAAGTTTATTTAAGTGTACTAAGAGTATACTCATTTTATACTTTAAAATAAGGCTGTGTACTTGAAGTTTAGTTTTTATGAACTACATTAGATACTATTAAGAATGCATTTTTAATACATTTCCTCAATCCTTTTTTATTTATTTTTTACAAATTTAATTACCTTATTATTTATTAAAGAATATCATTATATTGTTATTATTATTATTATTATTATTATTATTATTATTATTATTATTATTATTATTATTGAGCATGCATCAGGGTATTATTATTATCATCATCATCATCATCATCATCATCATCATCATTATTAGTATCATTATTGAATTTTTAATTTATTTTTTATTATTATTTCTTCTGTCCAAATCCACACTCCAGTCCAGTTGGTGGCGGTAATGCGCTTAAAATAAGTTCGCCAACCGCCAATAAATTTAATAGAAGAAGAAGAACGTGACTCTTGCTTCGGGCGCTGCCTTCGTTCAAATGTAGCTATTTCCTGAGTCTGACTCCTGTTCAGCTGTCGGACAAGAAGCTCTTGTTTCGGACTCAGCGCTCGTAAAACTTGCTTTTTATTAGACGTCGACTGGTCTGGACGACGACTGGACATTCAGTTGGAAGTTGAAGGTAATCGGTTCTGTTTTGTTTATTTGCTAGCTGTTTTTTGTTCACTTGAATTAACAAAACCTGCTGTGGCTATAAGCTAAGCTAACGGTAAGCTAACGAGCTAAAACTGGTGTGTTACGTTGCTGAGGTAGATGAGTTGAGGCAAGTAAAACACTGCACGTTAGAATATGTTATTCTAGCGTTTAAATAAACCATATATGCTACGAGTTTTTTTTTTGGGGGGGCTTGCTTCAAGTTTCTGGATGTTTTTTCAAAGAGACAAGGCCCCGCATCCATGCAAGCATGTTTGCGTCGCATCTCTGTGAACACACATGCGCTTACTAGCCAGCAGAACAATAACCGCAGACAGGCTGAAATACTAATTTACTTGAAATACGTATTTCTGCAACATTACTGTTTTTGTGGCTGCTTCAGGCAGAAAACAGGCTGAAGGGAAACTGATATTAGATTCCTTGAGAGGTAATTTCTAGCAAGTACAGTAGTTTGAGTGAAGCAAGTGATGAGACACTTATTTTTAAAACCAAATGTGGAAATGGAGAACGCCTTGTTTGAATGTTATATTTAGTCTTTAGATCAGACTCTTACTTCCTGTTCCTCCTTATTTATATCTCAGCTCTTCATTGCACAAATGACTAATGTAAATTTTGAATGGTATCAAAAAACTATAGTGACTCACAATTTTTGTTCTTTTGCCCTTGTTTTTTTTTTTCTTTTACAGAGCTTCCAGCAGTTGTGAAACAGTTGAAAGATGTGGCGATCGGATCTCAGCGTTGCTTCCATCCACTCAACACCAACTGTACACCTGTTGCTCCACCCATCTCTGTTCAAGTGTTGTCTGACCCTGATGACACGGTAATTAACTGAATGCATGGATACTGTACGTTATTGATCCATTTGGGGAAACATTTAGCCTGGCCCTCGCCTTCCTGCACAGCTCCGCTCAATTCTCATTTCCCTTCACTGCACAGTCTGGGACTTCTCTCATAGACAACGATTTCTCCGGTAGATTTTTGACCGGACCAATCAGAGAACAGAAGGGGCGGAGTTTTTGGCCCCTAACCCACGCCCCCACCTGTCCCAGCGCAGCCAGCTCGCAGCCGCATGTTCTCATTCAAAGCGATGCAGGACTGTTTTATATGTGACACAAATTTATTATTTTCCCCTTCTTAATCCCTTATCTGGAGTTTTCTTTTGTTTTTTTCCCAAAAGTCAAGTGTTCGCTCCCTCCTCCTCCTCTCCCTCCGCTGAACAAGGAAATGCCTCAGGTTGTCACGAGAGAATTAAAGTCAGGTTTTAAGTTGCTGCCCGAGTCCCATCAGATTTCCTGGTCTTCTGGTGTGTTGGACCAGCGCTCCATGGTTTTATTTTATTTTATTAGGACGTTTTATTATCATATAAACACAGAATATACAACAGAGCGAGAGAAATTCAGCAGGAGGCGGAGCTGAAGTCAAGTTCAGAAGACCACGGGGGAGCAGCCATCAGCAGAGCTCACGCCTCCAGCAAGAATCGTTTTTAAATGGAGAAAGTCCAGACCCTTGTCTGAAGTGAAGTGAAGGACAGGGTCTGGTTTTAACCAGGCTAGGAAACATTACAATACAATTTATTTCTACATATTTTGATTGCACACATAAATGATAGATAAGAAGTTATATGATACCCCTGATGGTATGCGAAAGGATCAGCTTGATGCCATAAATTGGAAGAGTTGAAATTGTAGAATGAATTATTATGCTGTTTCTTTTTTTTTAAATGTTTTTTGTGGTGATATATTTTTATCTCTCTCCAGGTCAAAAGAAGAGGAAGGTTGCAAACACTTGGTTAAACAGGGAGTCGAGTCGCTCACACAGCGTGTTCATCATCAAGCTGGCTCAGGCTCCTCTTGATGCCGATGGTGACAACATTCTCCAGGTCAGCTGGAACCACAGTCGTAGTACCAACTGAGATGAATTACAGTTTTCACAATTCAGTTTTGTCACTTTTTGATTCGTCAGGATAAGAACCAGGTTACAGTTAGTCAGCTGTGCCTGGTGGACTTGGCAGGGAGTGAGCGCATTGGCAGGACCGGGGGAAAGGGCACACGGATACGTGAAGCAGGTTTGTTATCCAACAGCAGGATCTGATTTTACTCTCAACCTTTGTTTCACTTAACCTAATATCATTTTACTTTACAGGTAACATTAATCAGTCGTTGCTGAATCTGCGGACCTGCATCGAAATACTCAGAGAAAACCAGACGTGTGGCACAAACAAGGTTTGTTTTCAGCCTAAAGATGAACACCACTTACGTTCAGATAAACTGTGTAGTTCATGTTAGATTTCTGTTTATAGATGGTCCCCTACAGAGATTCAAAAGTAACCCATCTGTTTAAAAACTACTTTGATGGGGAAGGAAAGGACAGGATGGTCGTTTGTGTCAATCCAAAGGCAGATGACTATGAGGAGACAATGGTAAGTTGCTCCAACATGATCACTGAGTCCTTATTATACAGACAAAATGTATTTGTTTCGTCAAATAAGCAAGACGTGCTCTGTGCAGCTGGTGATGCGGTTTGCAGAGATGACCCAGGAGGTGGAAGTTGCTCGTCCCATGGACAAACCCATTTGTGGCTTTACTCCAGGCCGTCGCTATAGAAACCAGGCCTTCACAGAGGAGCTATCATGCAAGTTAGAGGAGCGTGGTGGCCCAGTAGACAAAGGTAAAAAAAAAGTCAACCATAAAAACTATCAAAGTACAGAAATATCATCCAATAAATGGTTTAAGAAAGGCAATGTAAGGAAAGAAAATCTTATTAAAGGATTTACAAAGGAATTGAATAAATATAAAAACCTTTTGGGGGGTATTAAATTGCAGATTTTCGCTCCGTTTCTTTAGATGGGACCTCCTCTGTTATAAGAAACCTGGTGCTCAGCCTACCCCCTCTACCCTCCTCTGAGCTGACTGACCCAAATGATGACGTCACCCTGCCTCGTCTCATTGAAGCTCTGCGGAACAGACAGAAGATCAAGCAGCTGATGACTGAAGATGACAACAAAGCAGGTACCTGCTCACGTTTTAGCTCAGCTCTCCATCCCCCATGCCCAAGTTACTGAATTTTCCTATTGTGGCTCATCTTTTCATCTCCCACATACATTCCTAATGTTTTTATCGTTTTATGAACAAATTACTGTAATGTTCCATGCTCCGTTCATGGTTTATGATGCAGATTCTGATACAATCACCTAAAAATGCCATTCACTGATACCATTTGGATTGGATTTGGTTATGCGCTCTATAATAAAAAAAAGTTTACAATCAAAGCTAAATGCAGGTTACCGGTATTATTCGTAGTTGTTAAATTAATTGATCAACTTTTATTTTAAGTATATTTTAACATGTGTATATTTTAAAGCTGCACTATGTAACTTTGTAGTGGAGTCTGTAACTTTTCTAACAATATATTTTTTAACATATTTCTTCACTCTGTCACTATCTACTGACAGACTGATGTTAGACAAAGTAATCTCTGAAAAAAACTATAGTCCCCTTGCTTCTCTATCAGCATTTATAAAAACACTAAAAACACAGAGTGACCCGTCCTTAACCAGCCAATAAAAACAGAGTTTGTAACCAGCCAATAAAAACAGAGCTTGAATTTGAATCAGCCAATAAAAACAGAGCTTGAATTTGAATTTCAGCAGAGCCTCCCCCTCAGAGCCATATATGGCTCTGAGGGGGAGGGATCAGAATGCTTTGCCTATTGAAATTTTTTCTAAGTTCTGCACTCTACAGAAAGTTACACATAGCACCTTTAATGTGGGGGAAAATACAAGTTTAAACACACACAAATTAGTATACAGTAATTAAAGCATTTCTACCACTGTGTCATGTTAATTATTTGATTTGTTAACGTATTGATGACATTTTGTGTTTGAGCATGTAATAATTTATTATTTGACAAAGTAACTGCATCTTTAAATCTTGTTTTGCCTTCATTGTTCACTTAAAATAAAACATTCAGCCCTTGATAGATCAGAAAACTATCTGGCTTTGCAGGTAGAGCGGTCTGAAAATACATCGTATTTTGTCACTCACGGTGAGTTGTATTAATAAAGAAAGATATATGTCATTTGGTACTAAGTAGTATACTTTGTGTAGTTTTTAAAACCATTTCAGAGTTAGTATTTTTGTTATAATTTACTTTCACAAATTAAGCTAATCTGTATGGAGGGTCTGTCACTAATAAAAAAAAAGCTATTTACTTTTTTTCATTCATTCAACCTTTATTTAGTCAGGTAAATCTCATTGAGCCTCGAGGGCTCATAAAAGCGACCTGCTACAAACTAAAGAATGAAGAACAGCAATGATAGAATTTCCTTAAACAACAAACAACAGAAAAACATAAGAGAGAAATACAAAAGAGAAATACAAAAATGAAATACAAAGTGAAATGCAAAGTATCAAAACTAGCAAAACACCACAAGGTAGATGTACAAAATCAAAACAAGAACATATCTGCAATGGTTTTTGCCAGGATTCCAAAAGATTCTTAAAACCATTTAGAGAGGTCAGGGCCGAGAGCTTCAGATCTTTTTGTAAGATATTCCATGAAGCAGGAGCAGAGTAGGAGAAGGCCCTTTTTCCAAGTTCAGTCCTCACTGACGGAACACTGCAGGTAATCATGTCCTGAGAGCGCACGCTGTAGCTGCACTCACGCAGAGACATGTAGGAGGAGATGTATGAAGGCAGCAGACCAAGAAGTGATTTAAAGATGAAAATGTACCAGTGGAAGAGTCTGTGTGAAGTTAATGATGTCCAGTTAACCAGTGAATACAGGGTGCAGTGGTGGGTACGATAATCACAGCCAGTTATGAATCTTAGTGCACCATGAAAGACAACATCCAACATCTGCAGGGTGCTTGTAGGAGCATTCATGTAGATAATGTCACTGTAATCAATGGAGGGAAGGAAAGTCACAGTTCCAAGGTGTTTCCTAACATTCAGAGTTAGACATGATCTGTTTCTGAAAAAGAAACCCAGTTTAACTTTCAGTTTCTTTACTAGGTTTTCCACGTGGAGTTTAAAAGAGAGATGCGAATCAACCAGGATACCCAAATATTTATAGGAATCAACAAACTCAATAGGGACACCATTTGAGGATAAAATCAGAGGAAGAACTGCTGGGACCGACTTCCTATTTGAAAAAAACATCCCTTTGGTTTTATCAGCATTTAGGACAAGTTTGAGATGGAACAAATCTGACTGGATGATGTCAAAAGCGGATTGCAGAACTGGAAAGCCTTAGCAACTGTTTTAGCTCGACAATAAACAACTGTGTCATCAGCATAGAAATGTAAGGATGCATCAGGGATGCTCTGACCTACATTACCTATGTAGATTGTAAAGAGGGTTGGTCCTAAGACTGAGCCTTGTGGTACACCATTTTTAACTGTTAAATAACTGGAAGAAGTACCGTTATTTTGAACACATTGCCTTCGATCGGAAAGATAATTAGAAAACCAACCAATGAAACATGCATGTTTTTGGTCCGTGGGAGGAAACCGGAGTACCCGGAGAAAACCCACGCAAGCACGAGAAGAACATGCAAACTCCACCCAGAAAGACCCCAGGTCCAACCGGGGATTGAACACAGGACCTTCTTGTTGTGAGGCAACAGTGCTAACCACTGAGCGGTCGTGCTGCCATTCAGGACTCTGTTGGTCCACTGACCAGAGCGTGTTCTTTAGACCGGTCTGCAGACCTGTAGGTGTTCCACCTCTAACTGCAGCTGACTCCGTTGATTTCACTGGACAAAAACTGGTTCATGCTGCTCCTCGATGTTCATCTTTTCTAAGAGAAATCTCTTTTGAACACAGCAGAAAACAACTCTTGCTGGCCACAAAGTTATTAAACTGTCGAGCAGCTCGGTCCATCTGCTGCTGCCTGAAACCAAGTCCATCCGCCGCAGTTTGGTTTTGTTCTGCTCCGAGGTGATTTTCTACAAACAGAAAGAGAAACAAGGATCCTGAGCAGGCTGATCTCCTGTGAAACGTTTGTGTGACACACAGACGAGTTCACTTCCTGTGAACACAACTTTAAATGGATTTCCTATTTTTCATTTCCTTTACAAGTTTCTCCTCCTCACATTTTTAAAGTTCACTTGTGGAAAATGTAACAAGAACTCCAACACACACAAACTGTAACGGTATATGAGTAAATGCAAATAAAATATTTCAGCAGCTCTGCTCCTGGATTTAAATCTTCTTAAATTACTCGTCAGTCACTGCTGAGTCCTCCATCAAAACTCTGAGCTCATCTTCTGACAGACAGATACAAGGCTGGATGGATGAAGGATGGATGCCAGTTTGTTGGATAATGGATGGATGATAGTTGGATGGTGGATGATGGTTAAATGGTGGCTGGATGATGAGTGATGGTTGGATGATGGATAGATAATGATTAAATGATTGGACAATGGTTGGATGATGATTGGATGTTGGATGATGATTTATTTATTAACATTTATTTAACCAGGCAAATCCCATTGAGGTCACGGATCTCTTTTGCAATGGAGGCCTGAACCTGAAGTCAGTCTAACATGCATGTTTTTGGTCTGTGGGAGGAAACAGGAGTACCCGGAGAAAACCCACGTAAGCACGAGAAGAACATGCAAACTCCACACAGAAAGACCCCAGGTCCAACCGGCGATTGAACCCAGGACCTTCTTGCTGTGAGGCAACAGCGCTAACCACTGAGCCGTTGTGCTGCCAAAAATTATTATTATTTTTTATTTTTTTATGGCCTCCCTTCTCCCCTTACAGCCATCCTCTCCACACCATTATTACCTCCAAATATTTATTTTAATAGCTAGTGGAGTTTTTTTTAAGATAGAAAGAAAGGAAAGATGGAAAGTAAGACTACGAAGTATAAAAATAAAGAGAGCACAAGGCAAAAACACCCGACCGCTGTCTGTAAACCTGCAAAGAACATGACAAAACGCAGCAACAAAACACATATGTATATTGCCAAAATTGATTGATGATGGTTGGATGATGGTTAGATGTTGGTTGGATGTTGGATCAAGGTTGGATAATGGTTGAATGATTGCTGGATTATATTGGATGATGGTTGGATGTTGGACAATGTTGGATGATGGTTGGATATAGGTTGGGAGATGGACAATAGTTGGACGATGGTTGAATGATTGTTGGATGTTGAATGATGGTTGGATGTTGGTTGAAGGTTGGATGATGGTTGGATGATGTTAGATGTTGGATGATGGTTGGATGTTGGATGATGTTAGCTGTTGGATGATGGTTGGGTGTAGGTTGATGGTTGGATGATGATTGGATGATGGTTGGATGTTGGATGATGGTTAGATGTTGGATGATGGCTGGATGATGGCCAATGGTTGAATGATTGTTGGATGATGGTTAGATGTTGGATGATGACTGGGTGTTGGATGATGGTTGGATTAGGGCTGGATGATGGACAATGGTTGGATGATGATTGAATGTTGGATGATGATTGGGTGTTGGATGATGGGTGTTGGATGATGGTTGGATTAGGGCTGGATGATGGACAATGGTTGGATGATGGTTGAATGTTGGATGATGATTGGGTGTTGGATGATGGGTGTTGGATGATGGTTGGATTAGGGCTGGATGATGGACAATGGTTGGATGATGGTTGAATGATTGTTGGATGATGGTTGGATGTTTGAGCCTGTACAACTGATCCACTGCTCATCCTTGTTACGTAGCTGACAGTTCTTCAGCTCTGTCTCTCTCAGCTGACGGTACGAATGTTTGGAATGAAACACATTTGTCTAGAAAAGATTTGATGAAGCTCCGCCCCCTCACCTGACTCACCTGAACAAAACACAGAGTCTTTGTGAAAACTCCGAACTGCTGCTTCGAGCTGCTCCCCATGAAGGGAGGTCTGAGTAAACA
>JBBPBX010014038.1:21686-33414 GCA_038048925.1 Garcialebias charrua | reverse complement strand
TGTGATTTAGATCTACGACTAAGTTTTGGAGCCAACCTAATTTAAGATAGGTCACCACAGCTAGCTGTGCTTAATGAATTGCAATGACTTGGCGGTTTTACAAAGTTTTAGCAAAAGCTATGTCATCCTGAGAGTCAACCCAAGCCCATACTCCGAGCGCAAACTGATCGCACTAGATAGTGTCTGAGACTTCAGCCTGCCAGGCCGAGGTTAATTTTTATTAAAGGATTAACATTTAAATGTAATGTATTTTCTGTATGACCGTCTCCAGGTTATTTTTGGGTTTTGGGTAGTATGGGCTTCAGCTTAGACAGATGCCTCATCTGAAAAAAAGCAGGATTTAACAATCATGTTTACGTGACTGTTACGTTTTTTTTTCATTCATTCAACCTTTATTTAGTCAGGTAAATCTCATTGAGCCTCGAGGGCTCATTTACAAAAGTGACCTGCTACAAACTAAAGAATGATGAACAGTAATGATAGAATTTCCTTAAACAACAAACAACAGAAAAACATAAGAGAGAGATACAAAAGAGAAATACAAAGTGAAATGCAAAGTATCAAAACTAGCAAAACACCACAAGGTAGATGTACAAAATCAAAAACAAGAATATCTGCAATGGTTTTTGCCAGGATTCCAAAAGATTCATTTAGAGAGGTCAGGGCCGAGAGCTTCAGATCTTTTTGTAGGATATTCCATGAAGCAGAATAGAAGGCCCTTTTTCCAAGTTCAGTCCTCACTGACGGAACACTGCAGGTGATCATGTCCTGAGAACGTACGCTAGCTGCACTCACACAGAGACATGTAGGAGGAGATGTATGAAGGCAGCAGACCAAGAAGTGATTTAAAGATGAAAATGTACCAGTAAAAGAGTCTGCGTGAGGTTAATGATGTCCAGTTAACCAGTGAATACAGGGTGCAGTGGTGGGTACGATAATCACAGCCAGTTATGAATCTTAGTGCACCATGGTAGACAACATCCAACATGCATTCCTGTAGATAATGTCACTGTAATCAGTGGAGGGGAGGAAAGTCATAGATACAAGGCGTTTCCTAACATTCAGAGTTAGACATGATCTGTTTCTGAAAAAGAAACCCAGTTTAACTTTCAGTTTCTTTTCCACGTGGAGTTTAAAAGAGAGATGTGAATCGACCAGGATACCCAAATATTTATAGGAATCAACAAATTGGGACACCATTTGAGGATAAAATCAGAGGAAGATCTGCTGGGACCGACTTCCTACTTGAAAAAAACATCCCTTTTGTTTTATCAGCATTTAGTACAAGTTTGAGACGGAACAAATCTGACTGAATGATGTCAAAAGCGAATTGCAGAAACTGGCAGTAAACAACTGTGTCATCAGCATAGAAATGTTTGGATGCATCACAGGGATGCTCTGACCTACATTAGCTATGTTCATTCATTCATTCATTCAACCTTTATTTAGTCAGGTAAATCTTTTGAACCTCATGGGCTCATTTACGAAAGCGACCTGCTAAAACTAAAGAACAATGAACAGCAATGGTAGAATTTCCTTAAACAATAAACAAACAAACAAACAATAAACAATAGAAAACAAAAGAGAGAAAAAAAAAAAAATTTTTTTTTTTTTTTTTTTTTTAACAAAGTATCAAAAAACTAGCAAAACATTATAAGGTAAACGTATAGAATCAAAGACAGGAACAAATCTGCATTGGTTTTTGCCAGGATTCCAACAGATTCTGAAAACCATTTAGAGAAGTCAAGTTTGAGAGCTTCAGATCTTTTTGTAAGATATTCCAGGAAGCTGGAGCGGAATAGGAGAAGGCCCTTTTTCCAAGTTCAGTCCTCACTGACGGAACACTGCAGGTAATCATGTCCTGAGAGCGCACACTGTAGCTGCAATCAGCTATGTAGATTGTAAAGAGGGTTGGTCCTAAGACTGAGCCTTGTGGTACACAATTTTTAACAGTTAAATAACTGGAAGAAGTACCGTTGTGCTGAACACATTGCATCCGATTGGACAGATAATTAGAAAACCAACCAATGGTGTGATCAGAGAAACCAATTTCTGAGACACAAGATGTTATGATCCACTGTGTCAAAAGCTTTAGACAGGTTTCAGGGAAGTAATGGGAAAAAAGTAAAAGCTTATGTAATTCGAATTCTTTAAAAAAATATTTTCCTTTCACTCTGAGCTCTGCAGCGCTTCTCCAGTTGTTTATCAGTAAACTTTTCTCTCGTCTCTCCTACAGCGACACCTACAGGTTCAGAAAACATAGAACACTCAAAGCGAGGATTCGTCACGTGACCTCCTGAAGTCACGTGACGATGGTAGACCCAGAAGTTGGTGTTCCTTTTTTTCCAGGGCTGTTTTTAACGGATCTGCTTCACGGTTCTGACCGGCTGGTTGTGTCTCGTTGACGGTGAACGTGATGGACGGGTTTCTGAAGCTGGTTCTGACGGTGTCCGTGGTTCTGACCGGGGTTCGGAACCAGGCGGACTGCAGCTCCTCAAGCCTGAGGAGAGTGTCCAACGCCAAGGTGAGCTTCACCGTCAACAACACACGGAACTCCAGCAGGGAGGAGGAAATGTTTCATCCATTTATTTTTACACCTCCTCAACCCAGATTCTGTTTATTTATTTATTTTATTTATTTCAAACAGACAGAAAAGACAATCAAGAAAGAAAAAGAAAGAAAATAGGATAACACAACTAAAAAAATAAAAGTTAATACAAATAATTATGCCCAAGTGACATGCAAATGTTATGTTTTCTGTTCGAAAAGGAGCAGGTAGAAGATACAATATCTTATAATGTCCTGCCCCTTTCATACTCATCAATTTATAATCAATTAACTGTAAAAAAAAACAAAAGGAGACAGCTTGTTTCCACTTTACATGATATTTAAAGATATACAATTATTTAAACACTATATCATCAATAGCATTCATAGACTTTAAAACACTCATCTTATAGAACATATTTTGAAATAAGCTCCTTTTTAAATCGTTTTGTTTTATATTTGTACTTTTTTTTAAATTCATCATTCAATCCATTCCATACATTTACTCCACACACCGACAAACAAAAACTCTTCCTGGTTGTTCTAATACATTGTTTTTTAAAATGTCCTTCACCTCTTAAATTATAATCCCCCTCTCTGTCACAAAACATTTTCTGTATATTGGGTGGACGTTGATGATTTCGGACCTTAAACATGAATTGTACAGTTTTAAATGTTACAAGGTCCCAGAATTTCAGTATATTTGATTTAAAAAATAACTGGTTTGTGTGATCCCAATATCCCACTTTATGTAGTATACGGATTGCTTTTTTTTTTTGTATGACGTATAACAAATGTAAATTTGTTTTGTATATATTCCCCCAAACTTCCACACAATATGTTAAATGTGGTACAATGAGTGTATTATACAGAATAAACAAAGATTTGTAGTCCAGGACAAAGCTAATTCCTCTCAGAACAGCAACACTTTTGGCTATTTTAGATTTTACTAGGCAGATCTGTGGTTTCCAACTACCGTAAATGTATCATCTAATATGACACCCCAAATTTTTATTTCATGGACTTGTTGTTGACGAGGAGGAACAGAACCTTCGGACCGGGGGGTCATTTTAAACAGTCTTGATTGATTTACTGTCTCTAAAATCAGAACCAGACACTCTGCAGGGTTGTTGACACACAAACAAACAAATAAGAACTTCCTGTGAACTTGATGAGTTTGCTGCAAGAGTTCAGCTCTTTAGCTGAAAAAGCTAAAACTGAGTTGTTAAAACTGAAATAAGCTGAACACAAGCTAAAAACTTAAAACTAGCAGAGCACAAGCTAGAAGCTAAATTTAACACACCAGTAGGTAAAAGTAGCAATATGGTAAGAAAACATTATGTAAAAGTAGTAAATGGTAACTGAAAATCCCTTAGCAAAAAGTAGTATATTAAAGTATACTTCAAGTATACTTTTTAGGTACTTTGACTTGAAGTACTTTTTAAGTACTTATCTGAGATATACTAAAAATAAGTTTATTTAAGTGTACTAACTCTACTTTTATGCTTATGTTTATTAAATGTTTAAGTGTTTAAATGGTTACTGTTGCACCGAGGGACTGAGAGAAATGCAATTTCAATCCTGTGTATGTCCTGTACATACAGTATTGCAGTTTTGACAATAAAGTTGACTTTGACTTGACTTTGACTAAGAGTACCGGTATACTCATTTTATACTTTAAAATAAGGCTGTGTACTTGAAGTTTAGTTTTTATAAACTACATTAGATACTATTAAGAATAGTATAGTGAAGTAAACTTGGCTTATACTAAAAAGTATAAAAGTACAATAAGACTTATACATTAATTTAAAAGTTTATACTTGTACTTTTGTTTTTGCTATTATAAGACATTAGCTAAAAGTAGGGCAACACAGTGGCTCAGTTGATAGAGCGGTTGCCTTTCACCCAGAAGGTCGCTGGTTCAAATCCTGGCCGGGAATCTTTCTGGGTGGAGTTTGCATGTTCTCGCCATGCATGCACGTTTTTTCCAGGTACTCCAGTTTGTCTCATTTGATTCTATGTCCCTGTGAGGGACTGGAAAAGGCAGACGCGAGTAAAGATAATGGATGGAGAGCTAAAAGTAGCACCATGTAATTAAAAGTAGCAAAATCGTGTTCAAAAGTAGCAAAACTCCAGTTAAACGTTTCTAAACTTTTAAAAAGTAGCAAAATTGCAGCTGAAAACAACAATTGGTACGGTAATAGTAATAGAACAGTATCTTAAACCTAAAAGTGATAGAGCAGTAGCTAAAAACTATACGTAACTGTATCTACTACTGTATCTAAAAGTCAAGTGTAGCAAAGCAGTAGCTAAAAGTAGCTAAATGGAAGCTGAAATGTTAGAGTACCGGTAAGTAAAATGCTGGTGAAGATTCTTGGCCATTAAGTTTGTTTTTCAACTTTCTTGGACATAAAAAGTAAAAAATAAAAAGCGGCTCTGCTGAAGCTGATTTTAAGGATAATAATGTTTGAGGAAACTGAAGCAATCCCAGGGTATTTATAATGGTGGGGGGTTTGTATAAAGTTAAACATTTTGAAAAATGTAAAAGTTACAATGTCCATCTGCCAAATGAACTGAATGTTTTCAAGTGCAAATCAATTTTATTGTCATTCTCCACATATGGTGCACGAGGTGGAACAAAATGATGTACAAAGGGTCCCAGTTACATCCAACAATAGCAAAAATGTAAAGTATAACAAGAAACAGCATATAGGATCTAAGATACAGTATACGCTCAACACTACGTAATAATGTAAAACAGTACGGTGTAACAACAGCAGCCCGAACATGAGACATGTTTTGTTGTGCAAACAGCTAAAATAGCACAAAGTCTGCAGACGTAGTTCAACAGCAACATAAGTTATAAACAAAACAAAATAGATTTAACGGGTCTAATTTAAAGCTGCTATATGTAACTTTTCTAACAATATATTTTTAACATATTTCTTCACTCTGTCACTAGATTGATGTTAGAGAGGTAATCTCTGAAAAAAAAAAAAAAATTGTCCCCTTGCTTCTCCAGGTGGTAAATAAGCATTTCTAAAAAGAAAAAGTGACCCGCCATTTTCCAGCCAATAAAAACAAAGTTTGTAACCAGCCAATAAAAACCGAGCTTGAATTTGAATCAGCCAATAAAAACAGAGCTTGAATTTAAATTTCAACAGACCACAAGGGGGCAGAGCCATATATGGCTCTGAGGGGGAGGGATCAGAATGCTTTGCTTGTTGAAATTTTTTCTAAGTGCTGATGTTCTACAGAAACTGCAGACTGAACCTTTAAAGGAAATAATCTGAGAGGCTTTTTAACTTGGTGTTGGAAGCAAAACACGGTGATGTGACGTGTTTTGGTTCCTGTTCTCTGCAGGTTTCGGGTTTCAGCTGGAAAAACTGCGGCCAGCCTGATGATCCAGCTGTGATGATGAGCCTGTCTGTGTCTCCGGACCCCATCTCCATCCCGGGGACGCTCACGGCCTCGGCGTCCGGATCCACGTCTGTCCAGCTCGAGGCCCAGCTTTCTGTGAGTCGTTTTTATTTATTTATAATCAAAGTTCATGTCCAGACTGGTTTAATGATGGGATCAGCTCCTGGAGGACACGCCAGAACACACTGGAGCAGATGTTTGTCACAATCAGCGCTCACAGATTTGATTAGAGCTCCTTCACACCGAGTCATGACTCTGTGGTGTGAGGAATCTGCTGGAACGTGTGCAGTCTTTTTTCTGATCGAACGGTTTTAGGAATGTTCTGCTCACATGTGGAGCGTCGGTCCCGGAGATTAAAACCGGTCCAGCGAGTTCTTGGAGGGAAACGGTATCGTGTTTTTCTCCTCGCTGAAGGGAGTTTTCTGCGCTCCGTTCGTGTTTTTACACTGTACTTCTCTGCTGTTGCAGCGTTTGCAGCTGTGCAGTTAATACTTTTTATTTTAAATTTGTTCATTTAAAAAAAAAAATACAATACTGAACAATCCCATACGATAACATACAAAATGTAAAAAAATGAAAGGTAGCAGAAAGAAGAAAAAAATCTCATTATATCTGCCCCTTTTTTCAAACAATCAGTTCAAATAATAATTATCTACAAGTAACAGAACAAAATGAATAACTCTTTCTAATTTTCTAACTAATACAATACACATTACGCTACTTCATATATATTTTTAACAATTCAGTTTTGATCATTTTCTTAAATGTAAACATTGACTTTGCATTTTGAACTTCATTCTCCAAACCATTCCATAATCTAGTTCCCTGGATTGAGGGAGACCATCCCTTCAAACTACAGGGTAGTTGTGAATTTTGGTTTTACAAATACGTCTGTTCCCTTAAGATTATAACAACTTTGTCTTTTAACAAAATGCATTTGGATATTTAAAGGGGACCACATATAGGTCTTTAAAATTTTTATGTTATGTCTGTGTGCTATCTTGACAATATTAATTCATTTTAATACACAAAATAATTCTTAGATAATCAATTATACCCTTTTTAATTCTGCCATTTTTAACTTTCGTTTTGAACGACCGGTTTCTGATACAAGTTCTGAAGTCCACGCCCTTCAACGATCTGTTTACGCCCTCTGTAACAGCCAGTATCTGTAATGTGTTGTTGTTTTAAAATTAGCTCTTTTTTTATTACTCATTTGACTTACTGTTAGTGCTAGCTTAAGATAACTTACCGAAACCCGTCTGAGCGCGCCGCAATTTGCTGCTCCTTTTAGCATTAGACCACCCGAATCCGATGCTAATGTTAGCTTGTTCCTCTTCCGGTGTTCGCCAGCTCCGCTCGTTGCACGCGGCGATTTTGGGAGTTATCGCTGTTCCAGTCAAGACACACACAAAGTTCACCAAGTGTCTCCCGTAAATTAATCCGTAAGGAGAAGGTCCTCGCTGCTGCGAGGCTGCTGCGAGGCAGCAGCGAGGCTGTACAGTTGAAGCTCCGCTCCATCGCGCCAGAAGAGGGTCCCGTTGCCGCCGGTCCCTACGCCGGGGGTCCGCTCGTTTAATTTTTGCCGGCTGCGCGTTGGGAGCGATCGCAAATACACTAAAAATTGAACTAAAACATAAAAATAACAATTATACTTTATTTATAAAGCCATTTAAAAAAACCACAGCTGCAACAAAGTGCTGTACACATGAAATTAAGAACATATAAACAAAAGATGAGATGAAATCATGAAAAACAACAGTCATGTGTTTAATACAGAAGTGGGTTGAGCCCAGAGCCATATAAAGTGAGAGTTCCGACACTCTTTGAACTCGCCGACAGGCGGTCAATCGTTCCAAACTACGGCTATGGAAACCTTGTGGAGCTGCGCCCTCTGGCGGCGACGGAGCGCTACTGCAGGCAGTCAGACTGTAACCAGAGCCATGGAACAAATCGCCCCCTCCATGACCCACGTGACTTCCGCATTCCATTCTTACAATGGAACTCTATGGAAGTGTCGCAACTCTCACTTTATATGGCTCTGGTTGAGCCCAGAGCCATATATATAGAGAGTTCCGACACGCTTTGATCTCGCCGACAGGCGGTCAATCGTTCCAAACTACGGCTATGGAAACCTTGTGGAGCTGCGCCCTCTGGCGGCGACGGAGCGCTACTGCAGGCAGCTTCAGACTGTAACCAGAGCCATGGAACAAATCGCCCCCTCCATGACCCACGTGACTTCCGCATTCCATTCTTACAATGGAACTCTATGGGAGTGTCGCAACTCTCACTTATGAGGAGCCAAGATGGTCTAGTGGCAGGGCTTTTGACTTGGGACCCGAAGGACGCGGGTTCGCGTCCCGGCCACTACCCACCTTGGGGTGTCTATGAGTGCACACCTATTTCTCCAGCTCCCCGGGCGCTTTTGGGCTGCTCACTGCACCACCTGGTAGGTGGTTGGGTTAAATGCAGAGACGAATTTCGTCTGTGTATGGGAAACATACGCAGATGACAGGTAAAGACATTATTATTATTATTATTTATATGGCTCTGGTTGAGCCTAACCAGGGGTTGCTAGGTGATGGGCTGGACTCATGTTGGGGTCAGAGCCATATAAAGTGAGAGTTCCGACACTCTTTGAACTCGCCGACAGGCGGTCAATCGTTCCAAACTACGGCTATGGAAACCTTGCGGAGCTGCGCCCTCTGGCGGCGACGGAGCGCTACTGCAGGCAGCGTCAGACTGTAACCAGAGCCATGGAACAAATCGCCCCCTCCATGACCCACGTGACTTCCGCATTCCATTCTTACAATGGAACTCTATGGAAGTGTCGCAACTCTCACTTTATATGGCTCTGGTTGGGGTGGGTTGTGGCTGCGGTTTGTGACGTCACAAACCGCAGGAAGTGAGAAACGAACCGTTTTTATCACAGACAAATAAATCTACTTAGAGTAAATAAACCACTGGGTGCATTTCTTTGGCCTTAGGACTGTTTTTTTATGAAGTACATACCCAAAGTTGAGTTAAAAAAAACATTAAAAAGTGAATTTTGCATGTGTGGTCCCCTTTAAAGGTAGGTAATGCGTTATTCTGAGCCCTATACTGTACATAACTGATAAAATATTATAATCTACCAAATCATGGAACTTCAATAACTTCAGTTGATAAAATAATGTGCTTGATGGATGACAGTAATGTTTTCTAGTGATAATTCTTACAGCTCTTTTCTGTAATACAAAAATAGGCTTTGTGATTGTTTTACACGCTTTCCCCCAAACATCAATACAATAGATTAAGTGTGGAACAATGATTGTGTTATACAACAAATACAGAGCTTTATCATTCAATAAGTCTCTGACTTTGTACAGTACTGCAATCGATTTAGCTATTTTTATTCTTACAGAATTTATGTGTTGTTTCCATGTCAGTTTGTCATCAATGATAACACCCAAAAACTTCACCTCACTCACTCTACAAATCTCAACACACTCAATTTTAAATGGAAAATCAACAGTTTTCTTTTTATTACTGAATATCATGTAATTAGTTTTATCTAGATTTAATGATAATTTATTGAGTTCAAACCAAGTTTGTATTTTGACACTTTGCGTTTTGCAAGTAAATTGTTTTACCAGAATTTATCTGAACAACTGAATGACCAGCCTGTTGATGGCATCAGTGTTGTCTGTGTGCTGCAATCTTTAATTTATTTAAAACGTATGAAGAAAAACATGAACAAAGCTGGTTCGAACACCTCTCGTGAAATAATCAACCGTTTGTTTAGATGAAGAAGTGGTTTTTTTTCCACTTCCTGTTTCTCGTTAGAACAAACTGTGGTCAGAATAAAAAGCTTCCTCAGGTTCAGACACGTTTTACTGAGTTTTAAAGTATTTATCACGTTATTGCATCTTGTTTTTAGCTTTAGGTCATAAACCTGCAGTAAACACTTTGACAGTCTGTTTAGTTGTTTACAGATCTTCCTTCTTGGTGTAAAAGTTTGACAGACAGCTGAAGGTCTCAGTTGTGTAAAGTCACCTGACCCGTCCTTCATCGTCCCTGCAGCTGAACGTTACTATGGAGAAGGAGGTGGCGAGGATCTGGGTGAAGGTCCCCTGCGTGGATGAAATCGGCAGCTGTCACTATCAGGACGTCTGCGATCTCCTGAACCAGGTGATCCCGCCGGGTCCAGACTGTCCAGAACCGCTGCACAGCTGTGGCCTGCCCTGCCACTGCCCCTTCAAGGCTGTAAGTCACACTTCAACAAACATTTGTATCCAACAGGGTGGGAACAATTCAATTCAATAATAGTTTATTAATCCCAAAGGGAAATTAAATGTACTCGTTATCCTCATTTCATTAAGAGATTTTTAGATACTGGTGGCTGTAGGCAGGAAGGATCTCTTGTACAGGTCCGTCCCACAGTGGATCCGAAGAAATTGGTTGCAGGTGCCATTCGATCCATCCACCTGGACTTGGTTGACCCAGTTCCCCCAGGCTGCAGGACCACCTGAATGCCAGTCAGAACTCCTCCCAGAATGATGACCACTCCTCCCAGCAGCCCGCCGAGCTCCTCCTCAGACGGACAGCTTCAGGTGCAGGGGGGGGGCAATCCTGGTCCTTCTGCTGTCACGAGCCGTATTTCTAGCCAGTTTCAGGATCTCCTTAGGAGATCTTAGGATCTCAGTGGTCAGGCACTCGAGCACAGCCGGCAGGTAGACGGGAATGCGTCCATGGAGCCTCCCTTTCAACTTATTTGAGATTTTGCACTGTGGCTGAGATATTATTTGAGCTTTTGAGATGTTACTCGGCTGCTCCTGGTTGTAAACAAAACATATTGTTGCCATGGTTACGCATCATAACAAATGTCCAAAAGTAAAAATAAGTATCAGTAAAAATCCTTCCAGCTACCAGAGGAAACAATCATCCAAAAAAAGTGATTTACATCCAGAAAAACAGGAATTAAAGTTTCCTAAAGCAACATCTCAGAACAGAGCTGCTCCAAGATGCAGCCTGAGCAGCACAGTTCTAGAACCGAGGTTTATCTTTTAAATCGGAAACATTTGAGACAGAATCTGAATAATAATTAATTCTGGTCATAAAGTTTCTGTTCACCTTGTCTGGTTCTGCTTCCCTCAGGGTTCGTATTCACTGCCAAAGTCCGACTTCGACGTGCCCTACCTGGACCTGCCCTTCTGGCTGACCAACGGGAACTACCGAGTTCAGGGGGTTCTGGGCAGCGAGGGCAAAGAACTGGGCTGCCTCCAGGTCACTTTGTCCATCGAGTCGTGAGGGAGCCCCGCAGAGCGAGCTGCAGGGAACACACGAGTCGCACAAAGAAAATAATTGTTTTTACACGTTAATCTTAGACGATGAGATGAAAAAGATCTATGAGTGGTACTAACACGGCTAAAGCTCCTGCATACTCCATCTGAGTCTCGTTTCTGTTGCTTCACAAACCTTTCAGGAGCTGAAAAAAACACGCTGGTGAAAATTCTCAGTCATCCAGGACATGGTACATTCAAAAATAGTTCAAGACAAAAACAACTGGACTTCTGGATAATCTGCATATGTATGTATTTTACCTCAGGTTTATAACTCAAACCCCACACTCCCTGTTCTTTGAATAGAGAAAGCTCCTCGGATGAGAAAACGTCTTCTGTTACATATTCATTCAACCTTTATTTTTAGGCAGGTTAATCTCATTGAGCCTCGAGGACTCATTTACAAGAGAGACCTGGCTACAAACAAAGAATGATGACAA
>JBBPBX010014038.1:8848-19604 GCA_038048925.1 Garcialebias charrua | reverse complement strand
AAGTAATAGTTACAACTTTTAAAGTCATAATTATGAGAATAAAAGTCACAATTTCGAGTTTTAAATTAATAATTATGAGAATAAAATTCATAGTTATGAGTACAAAAGTCATAATTTTGAGTTTTAAAAGTCATAATTTTGACAAAGTCATAATTAATTAAAAATATGACTTGTTCTCATAATTATGCCTTTAAAACGCGAAAGTATGTCTTCCTGTTTGACTTTTATTTTTTTCTTTAAAGGCAGAAATGGACTTCCAAAGACAGTAGAGGCGTTGAGGGTTACTATTTGTTATTATACAGATTGACTATAGATCATATTTATCTTTGGTCAAAATATGACTACCGGTAAGTGAAATGTGTACAAAATAAAACACTTGTATTTCACAATATGTTCGCACAAGAACCTTTTCGAATGTGAAAAGTGTCACATTTGGCATGTTGAAGTAAAATAATACAATAAAACTGATTGTTTCAGCTGTTGCGTTCGTAAAGCTGTTTTTCGCGAACTGTACTTGGCTTTATATACCTGTGAATTACAAAACATACACTACATACCAATAACACCTTCCTCAGAGATTTCAGTAAGGTACAAATTAAGAAAATTAGATCCAAATATTTATCTTTCCCTCTCTCATCCAAAATCAAAGAAGTACAATTCAAAATTATAAACAAAATTTATCCAACCAATGACTTTCTGAGACACAGGTTTAAAATGGATGTGGAATGTGTATTTTGTGAGAAAGTAACTGAGGATTTGGATCATCTGTTTTTCACATGTGATTTTGTACAATCCTTTTGGCAAAATCTTCATCAGTTTATCTGGGTTCATGGGATACTTAACTAATTTACCATCCAAGAGATTAAATTTGGTGTTTTTATTAATGATAATAACATTGACTATGGTATAAATAATGTTCTGCTGTTAGCCAAACATTATACTGTATACACAAATGTTGCTTCATTAAAACCATCCCTAACTTCACACAGTGGAAGAATGAGTTAAATTTGTTTTATAAGTCTTTGTGTTTAGTGAAGTCAAAAAATGCTTCTAAGTTCAAAGTCAAAAGTCAAATTCAACTTTATTGTCAGAACTGCAATATGTACAGGACATACACAGGACCGAAATTGCGTTTCTCTCAGTCCCTCGGTGCAACAGTAACCATCTAAACACTAAACACTAAAACATTTAATAAACATAAGCATAAAATAGTAAAAAAGTGTAACACTGTCCTGAGTTTTTTCATAATAGTATAAAAGTATGAAAATTTACACCAACACTGAAACACCAAACACCCCTAAAACACCAAACACCCAATGAACATAAGCATAAAATGAAATAATAAAAGTGTAATACTGTCCTGAGTTTTTGCATAGTAGTATAAAAAGTATAAAACGTATATCTATAAAATAAACTGAAGTTTCTAGCGTTGACATTTGCAAAGAGTGGCACAGCAGCATATAAGTTAATGTACACAGTATATGTATGAGGTAGTTGATGTTGGTATAGAGGCAAAGTGGCATATGAAGTAAGGCACATTTGGCATCCTTAGATAAGGCTAGTCAGAGAATGCTGTATATGTATCTGCAGTAGTGTAGATAAAAGTAGTGTAAATGTAAACAGTAGTAATAAATGTAAAGCAGTAGTAGTAAATGTAAACCGTATTAATAAATGTAAACAGTGAATGTAAACAGTAGTATGACTATAGGCAGTAATGTAATACAAACATTAGTGCAAATATGAGAAGTAGTGCAAACTGAATGAGTACATGACCGAGAGTTTAGTGAATAACCCGTTTGATGACACAGAGTCCAGTGTTAAAATCTTTGTGTTGTGTGGTAATGTGTGAGAAAGTTTTTTGTGTTAAGGCAGTTCAAATGGGAGGGGAGGCAGAGCAGGCAGAGTGTTTAGCATTCTGACTGCCTGATGAACAGAGCTGTCTCTCAGTCTACTGGTACGAGCCTGGAGACTCCTCAGTCTCCTCCCTGATGGCAGCAGTCTAAGCGGCTGTGTAGTAATAATAATAATAATAATGAATTCAATTTATAACGCACTTTTCATTAATGAAAATCTCAAAGTGCTACAAGGAGCAACAGAATTAAATGACAATAAAACAAATAATAAAACAATTAAAATCAATAACAATATCAGCTAAGATCAAAAGTAGAATCATGAGGAGGTAGAGTATGCTTGGTCGAAAAGAAAGGTCTTCAAGCCGCTCTTAAAGTCAACCACAGACTGTGGGGCTCTTAGACAGTCAGGAAGAGAGTTCCACAGGCGGGGGGCAGCCACACTGAAAGCCCGGTCTCCCATGGTCCTTAATTTGGTTCTCGGAATGTGAAGGAGATTGCTGTTCTGTGACCGCAGCGAACGGGTGGATGAGTATGGAATAAGAATATCCTTCAGATAATCTGGTGAAGTTCCGTGTAAGCATTGATGTGTAATGAGAGCAGTTTTGTACTGAATTCTGTAGGCGACAGGAAGCCAATGAAGGTTATGGAGAATGGGCGTAATATGTTCAAATTTACGAACTCTCAACAAGATCCTTGCTGCACTGTTTTGAATATATTGAAGTTTCTGAAGGTTTTTGCCAGGGATTCCAATAAACAGGGAGTTGCAGTAGTCGAGCCTGGAGGAGACAAAAGCATGGACGAGCTTCTCAGCATCGGAAAAAGTTAGGGATGGGCGAAGTCTGGAGATGTTTCGAAGATGGAAGAAGCAAGTTTTAAACAGATGCTTAATGTGATTTTCAAATGTAAGATTGGAGTCCATTTTTATTCCAAGATTAGTAACAGAGGTGGAGAGGGGGATGTCTTGTCCAGAAAAGGAAAGTGTTGTTATAGGAGATGTTTGTACCTGGTGAGGGGTGCCAATCAGTATGGCCTCAGTCTTGGAGCAGTTTAATTGAAGAAAGTTCTGATTCATCCATGCCCTAATTGCCTCCAGGCAGGCAGAGAGGGCAGTGAGTGAAGATGGAGATGACAAGGTGGAAGATGAGGATGCTCCAGTCCTGATGTAAAGCTGTGTATCGTCGGCATAACAGTGAAAAGAAATGTTGAACTGATTAATAATTTGACCTAAAGGCAGCATGTAAAGGGAAAACAGCAGGGGCCCCAGAACCGACCCCTGAGGGACACCACAGGAGACACAAACTGTCTGGGACGTGGCGTTGCCAAGACTAACACATTCCAGCCTATTGGAGAGGAAAGATTTGAACCAGTCCAGGACTGTGTCGCAGAGACCGACCTCCACATGAAGACGGTGGAGGAGGATACTATGGTCCACAGTGTCGAAGGCTGCAGTGAGGTCAAGGAGGACAAGGATGGAGGGAGAGCCAGTGTCAGCAGCCAAGAGGACATCATTGGTAACCCTCAGCAATGCAGTCTCTGTACTGTGAGCTGCCCTGAATCCAGACTGGAACTTCTCATACAGGGAGTGTTGTTGTAGGTGATCCTGCAGCTGAGCAGCAACAGCTTTTTCCAGCACTTTAGACAGAAAAGGGAGGTGTGAAATTGGGCGGTAATTAGAAAAAATGTCGGGATCCAAATTAGATTTTTTCAGAAGAGGCCTAATGATGGCGGTTTTTAGAGGCAGTGGAACATGACCAGATTGTAGAGACTGATTTATTATTTGAGTGATAAGTGGGCCTATTGCAGAATGATTGGTTTTTATGAGAGACGAGGGGAAAGGATCCAGGGCGCAGGATGAAGGCTTCATTTTCTTGATGATGGCCTCCACCTCACTCTGAACAACTTCGTCAAAGCTGTTTAGGGTCCCAGAATGCAGACGGGTGGGTGGCACACTGAGAACGGGGAGGTTGTGGAGCTGAGATCTGATAGTGTCAACCCACTGTTAGTGGGTGTGTGGGATCACCTGCCATGCAGTGGGCTTTCCGAGTGAGGCGTTTGCTGTGTAAGTCCTGCAGTGAGGGCAAGGAGGTGCCGACGATCTTCTCAGCTGCTTTCACGATGCGCTGGAGGCTCTTGCGGCAGGATGCAGTGCATGCACCAAACCACACAGTGATGCAGCTGGTCAGGACACTTTCTATGGCACCCCTGTAGAAGGTGCACATGATGGGGGTTGAAGCTCCAGCCCTTTTCAGCTTGCGGAGAAAGTAGAGGCGCTGGTGAGCCTTCTTGGCCAGTGCTGCAGTGTTCCTGCTCCAGGACAGGTCCTTTGAGACGTGCACTCCCAGGAACTTGGTGCTGTCCACTCTCTCCACTGCGGTGCTGTTGATGGTCAGAGGGGCATGTTGTGCATCCCTCTTCCTGAAGTCCACGACAATCTCCTTTGTCTTCTCCACGTTGAGAGTGAGATTGTTGTGTCCGCACCACAAGGCCAAGCGGCTCACCTCGTTCCTGTAGTCCGTCTCATCGTTGTTGCTGATGAGACCTACCACTGTTGTGTCGTCCGCAAACTTGATGAAGTGGTTGGAGCTGTACGATGGTGTGCAGTCGTGTGTTAGCAGGGTGAATAGAAGGGGGCTCAGCACACATCCTTGTGGGGCCCCTGTGTTCAATGTGATGGTGCTAGATGTGTTACTCCCGATCCGTACTGTCTGTGGTCTCCCGGTCAGGAAGTCTAGCAGCCAGTTACACATTGAGGTGTTCAGCCCCAGACTGTCGTCTTTTTTGAAAACATTTGATGTGTAACGTACGCCGGTTCTTTATAAGTACAATAGCCCCTTTAGGTAGGTTTTTTATTTTATTTGTTATTATTCATGCTAGGTTTTCGCTTGGACAGTTTTATTTTTGTTATTTGGTTCGATTTGTACGGAAGGGTATTGCTCTCATCCATTAAACAATATTTTTTGAGCTTATATGGGAATGGGACTGATATGTGAATCAGTATATGGGACCCATGTGATTTTAGTATAATGTGCCCAGCATGGGAAGCCCATGTGGGCTAACTGTATTTATCCCAAGTGGTATAAATGTGGGATCACCATACATGGGTTCAACCTGGGCATGGATATACTGTATAGGGCCCAGTACATTTTTATGTGGGCTAACTGGGAATGGGACAGACATGGGCATCATTATATGGGACCCATGTGGTTTTAGTATACATGTAATGGGCACAGTATGGGAAGCCCATGTGGGATAACTGTATTCATCCCAAGTGGTATAAATGTGGGATCACCTTAAATGGGTTCAACCTGGGCATGGATATATAGGGCAGTACATTTTCATGTGGGCTAACTGGGAATGGGACAGAAATGGGCATCATTATATGGGACCCATGTGGTTTTAGTATAATGGGCACAGTATGGGAAGCTCATGTGTGCTAACTATATTGACCCCAAGTGGGATAAGTGTCGGATGACCTTACATGGGTTCAGCCTTGGCATGGATATATAGGCCCCAGTTCATTTTTATGTGGGCTAACTGGGAATGGGACAGAAATGGGCAATATTATATGGGACCCATGTGGTTTTGTTATAATGGGCCCAGCATGGGACACCCATGTGGGCTAACTGTATTTATCCCAAGTGGTATAAATGTGGGATCACCTTACATGGGTTCAACCTGGGCATGGATATATAGGGCCCAGTACATGTGGGCTAACTGGGAATTGGACAGAAATGGGCATCATTATATGGGACCCATGTGGTTTTAGTATAATGGTCACAGTATGAGAAGCCCATGTGTGCTAACTGTATTGACCCCAAGTGGGATAAGTGTTGGATTACCTTACATGGGTTCAGCCTTGGCATGGATATATAGGCCCCAGTTCATTTTTATGTGGGCTAACTGGGAATGGGACAGAAATGGGCAATATTATATGGGACCCATGTGGTTTTGGTATAATGGGCCCAGCATGGGAAGCCCATGTGGGCTAACTGTATTTACCCCAATTGGGATAAGTGTGGGCTGACCTTACATGGGTTGAACCTGGGCATAGATATATAGGCCCCAGTTCAATTGTATGTGGGCTAACTGGGAATGGGACATAAATGGGCATTATTATATGGGACCCATGTGGTTTTAGTATAATGGGCCCAGCATGGGAAGCCCTTATGGGCTAACTGTATTTACCCCAAGTGGGCTAAATGTGGGATGACCTTACATGGCTTCAACCTGGGCATGTATATATAGGCCCCAGTTCATTTGTATGTGGGCTAACTGGGAATGGGACAGAAATGGGCAATATTATATGGGACCCATGTGGTTTTGGTATAATGGGCCCAGCATGGGAAGCACATGTGGGCTAACTGTATTTACCCCAATTGGGATAAGTGTGGGCTGACCTTACATGGGTTGAACCTGGGCATGAATGTATAGGTCCCTGTTCGTGTTTATGTGGGATAACTGCAAATGGGACAGAAATTGACATTACTATATGGGACCCATGTGGTTTTAGTATAATGAGCCTAGGATGGGAACCCCTTATGGGCTAACTGTATTTACCCCAAGTGGGCTAAATGTGGGATGACCTTACATGGCTTCCACCTGGGTATGTATATATAGGCCCCAGTTCATTTTTATGTCTGCTAACTGGGAATGGGACAGAAATGGGCAATAATATATGGGACCCATGTGGTTTCGGTATAATGGGTCCAGCATGGGAAGCACATGTGGGCTAACTGTATTTACCCCAATTGGGATAAGTGTGGGCTGACCTTACATGGGTTGAACCTGGGCATGTATATATAGGCCCCAGTTCAATTGTATGTGGGCTAACTGGGAATGGGACAGAAATGGGCATTATTATATGCGACCCATGTGGTTTTAGTATAATGTGCCTAGCATGGGAAGCCCTTATGGGCTAACTGTATTTACCCCAAGTGGGCTAAATGTGGGATGACCTTACATGGCTTCAACCTGGGCATGTATATATAGGCCCCAGCTCATTTTTATTTGGGCTAACTGGGAATGGGTCTGATATGTGCATCAGTATATAGGACCCATGTTGTTTTAGTATAATGTGCCCAGCATGGGAAGCCCATGTGGGCTAACTGTATTCATCCCAAGTGGTATAAATGTGGGATCAACAGATACAGATTTAAACTATGCATTGAATTTACATTTATAAATTCAATGTATAGTTTAAATCTGTATCTGTTGATCAAAACCAACAAGAATTAAAACTCATAGTGCCACAATCAAAAACGAAACTAAAAAACGGGGAGTGAACTGTGTTGATTTCCCATCATGCTTAGCGGTATATTAGTGTTCAATTATAGTTTAAATCTGTATCTGTTGATCAAAGCCAACAAGAAATACAACTCATAGTGCCACAATCAAAAAGGAAACTAAAAAACGGGGAGTGCTGTGTTGATTTCCCATAATGTTTAGCAGTATTTTAGTGTTCCGGGCTGCACCATGAGTCAGAAGGACATCTGTGTTACAGAACTGCCTCTTGTTAAAGTTTGGGTATTACTTGTTGTGAGGCCCAGAGTGTCTTCTTTGGGTTTAACTCACACAATGTTAAGACAGAAGTCACAGAGTATGGTGCAATATGTGTGCTCTCTGACATACTTCAAGGATCAGAAATATCGGCAGGTTGCATCGGAAAATCCGATACGTAAATTATGCTGGTAAGAACACACGTGGGTCTTTAATGGGCCTCATGTAAGTTAACCATCTGGGTCCCACTGAAAACCCAGTCAGTGCCTTAAAAATGTATGGGCAAACCCATGTGGGGCCACCATGGAAACTGCAAATAATCTCACTTGTTGCCCATATTCTAACCCAGCTGGGACAACATTAACACCCAGGAAAATATCCTTGAAAGTACACATATGGGTTTTACATGGGCCTCATGTAAGTTAACCATCTGGGAACCACTGAAAGCCCAGTCAGGCCCATTAAAATCTATCTGGGCAAACCCATGTGGGGCCACCATGGAAACCGTGGACAAACCCACTTATTACCCATATTTTTAGCCCAGTTGGGACCCAGTTTAGTCCCAGGTAGATATTCTTCAAGGCACACACATGGGTTTTACATGGGTCTCAATTAAGTTAAACATCTGGGTCCCACTAAAAACCCAGTCAGGGCCCATTAAAATCTATCTGGGCAAACCCATGTGGGGCCACCATGGAAACCGTGGACAAACCCACTTATTACCCATATTTTAGCCCAGTAGGGACCCAGTTTAGTCCCAGGTAGATATTCTTCAAGGTACACACATGGGTTTTACATGGGTCTCATTTAAGTTAAACATATGGGTCCCACTAAAAACCCAGTCAGGGCCCATTAAAATCTATCTGGGCAAACCCATGTGGGGCCACCATGGTAAACCGTGGACAAAACCTTTTGGGACCCATGTTTTTTGCACATATGTATACCATATGGGGCCCACCTGTGCATGCTGGCTTGGATTAACCATGAATGCTTGGGAAAATAACTACAAGCGCTGGGATTGATTGGTTGACGTCACGTATTTGTATAGCGAGCTCCGCCTCGCTGGAAGCTGGTGACGCGCTACGCACGCTGCGTCGGCCCGCCCCGCTCTGTCTTCAGACTACTACGTGACCCACACAAGACAAACTGAGTTTTCACTAAAAGTTCAAAAACTCAAATTAAGCCATCTAAACTGTCTGACCACATAGATTTGTGTCTGACAAGAACGAGGTTCGAGCGATTATCACGGACAGACTAGAAACTAATTCTAAAAGGTTGATTTTGACCGAATTGTTAGATGCTACACGCAAGCTAACAGCTAAGCTAACGGCTAAGCTAACGGGAGTCAACCACGCCGCCTCTAGTGGCCGGAAATAGAAAAAATCAGTCTCCTCATGATAAGTTTGAGTCTTGACTGCCACCTGTTGGTTAAAAGACGTTTACAGAGGGTTTCACTCATACATCAGGGAATGTCAGCAGTTTTTCTTGTGATAACACATCTTTAAAATTTTTCTATGCAAAACAAACACTCTTATTTATTCTAAATACAGATTTTAGAATAACAGAGGTGCAGACAAACATTTTCGCTTATTTTAAATACTGAATAGATTTAAAATAACATTCAAAAAGCATCTTCTATTTGATTTTCACATTAAATCAAAAAACAAACTGATGGAGAACGGAACATTCCCACATTAAGCTCTTCACATCTCTGCATTTTAAACAGAATTGGTGTATACATCTGTACACTTTTAGTTAAAAATAGCAATTTTTAACGTTTTTCTGTGTACAATTAATGACTCCAGTTTATTTTAAATAAGAAAATATTTAAAATAACAAACTACAAGCATCTCTCATTAAATCGGAAAAGATGAGAGATGACAATTATGATGAAGCTTTACAGCTGCTCACAGCAAAGCTTGAATTGTTAAGGCAAAATAACATACGAAGAAGAGAAGCATTTCACCAAAATAGCCTTGAGTTAAAACGTGAGATTAGACAATTAAAAATAAAACGGTGTGCTGTAAATGTTTGTGAAGCTCACAGACAAAGCAATGACCCGATCTGGTTCAAACAAAACCCAGTCAAAAAGGTCAAATCCCACTCGCTGGAGCTGGAAGGGACAAGTTCCTCAACTCCCTCTCCTAACATAGGCGAGAAGAAACATGTTTTTCTAACTAACAAACCATGAAATGTTGATGCCAGCTGGAACAGAGACCCATTATGGTTTAAAAGGACGTGCCCTGTCCCTGTACCTCGGACGAAACTGTCCGAGATAAGCAAAAAACCACAAACGGTAGGTGTCAGCTCTTTAAGAGACCCCCTGTGGTCTACACCGAGTAGAGGCCCTTTCCCTGTACCTCGGACGAGACAGTCCGGGACAAGCAAAAGGTCACAAAAGTTCCAGAAAAAAGGCACCATACCTCTAAGCTCTGATGAGATAGTGGGCATAAGTTGGTTGTTTGAAAACTTGAATGTTACTGAGGATGACCAACCTGGTACATTGAGTGACCTTGTCTTTGATAACTCAGAGCACATGAATAACTCAGAGCACACAGTTGATGACAAAGACAGTAAACAAAGTACTGATAATCTACAACATCCTGAAGGTCATGATGCTGATAGCCAACAAGATGCTGACAATGAACATGAGTACACAGCCAGAGTCACATGTGAACAGAAACGTGTACCAAGACCTGTAAGGTTTCTGTGTAACTGTGTAATTTTATAAACCGCTTTAACGCGATTATAGATTATGGTCAAAAGACAATGTGCGTAACAGTGAGAAAACCACTGCCAATAAAAGTGCCTCCTAGTTGTGATACAGACTGCCTAACCGCAGGTACCGCAGAGGACACAGGGGTCCCCTCATCTGAGGACAAGAGCCCGGTAAGTGAAACTCCAACTACAGGTGAGACAGAAGAGACCCAACAGTTGGACCAAACTCTGGCCCAACAAGAGAACCTCCTCTGCGAGCTGACACATTCAGCACTCACTGAACACTACCTACCACAGGTAGAAGAAGGTGTGGAGGTCCAAGGATCCCACACCGAAGACATTGTACTGTCCTCTGGAACAGGTAATTCGATAATCAGCCAAGCTTTCGATGAAACCTTGGTTCAAGAGCATTTGAGTCCAGAAAATGTCAGTCAACCAGACGCCGACAGTCACTTAGACATCATTGTTACAGATTTTGAGGACCCCTCATCAGACAAGGGGAGGCAAACTCACACTACAACGACAGTGACCCATCGCAGACTGACAAATCAGATGCACCTGCGAATGCACGGACGTTTGAGACACACCTAAATTACACGGAAAGAGGTAAACGTAAGAAGACACGTTGGCCGAAACCTAAAAGATTCCTGTGTACTGTCTACTCATAGGCGTAGATCCTGGGGGGGTCG
>JBBPBX010014037.1:28754-51497 GCA_038048925.1 Garcialebias charrua | reverse complement strand
CTTCTGTAGTTGGATGATGTCAGGGTCAGTCAGTGCGGGTCGTACGGAGACTGCGTTGTCAGCAGGTTTGTCCGCGGCCTGTGCACGTGTGACTGCCATAACCTCAACAGCAGGTTGTGTTGACAGAGTCTTGATCAACCAGGAGGAGTCGAAGGACCATAGAGGACCTTCGTCGGCTCCTTCTTTGGCTAAGGAATCTGCAATGTCATTGTAGTGCTTGTCATCGCCTGGGACTCTAGAATGTCCTGGAACTTTCTTCCAGTAGATCTGTAAGTCGTGTGATGTCACCAAGTGATCACATGCCATGAAAAGCTCTTTGTGTTTGACCACTTTTCTGTCGCTTGTTAGGAAACCGTTCTGTTTCCACACAGCGAGGTGACAAGCGAAACTCAAACGAGCATAGTTAGAGTCAGTGCAGATGACTAGCGTCTTGATGGAGCGTCCTACTACCATCTGGAGAGCTATTAGGATTCCCGCAATCTCAGCGTACTGAGAAGTCTGGGAGCCTAATTTGTAGCTGAAGGTAATCTGTTCTCGGTCTTGGAGGAGGACCCCTCCAACACCTGCCCTACAGATTTTGTCGCGGAGGAATGAAGATCCATCCACGTACAATGTTGTCATATCCTTGCAGATATTGTCATCAAAGAAGTGGTGATTCGGGTCTTCAGTTACTGGGGTTTTTACCTCAGCCAACGGCTGGGTCGCTGGTACATCTTGTGTACACTTTTGGCAGAGTGCCAAGTCTGTCCCCAGATGTGACTTCTTGTTTTGACCATAACGTATGTCTAGGTTAAAACTTTGAAGCGCCATGAGCCACGTTGCAACACGTGAGTTTGTTACCACACCATCTCTGATGCGTTGGCTGTTCAGGAATGTCACTGGCTGGTGTTGTGTTTCCACAATGATTTTCTGTCCACCAATGTAGCTGGAGAAATGTTTTACTGCCCACACTGTGGTCAGTAGAGCTTTCTCACAGTCTGAGAATCTCAACTCGGGGCCTGCCATCGTCTTGCTGGCGTAGGCTACCACACGTTTGTCTCTGTCGTGTATTTGGTACAGACCTGCACTTATGCAATGAGCTGAGAAGCCCACTTCCAAGTAAAACTCTTTGTTGTAGTCTGGGTAGACTAAACATGGGGCTGACTTAATCCTGTTTATAAGAGCGTCCATTGCCTGCTGCTGTTTGTCAGTCCAGACAAATGGAACGTCTTTCTTTAGGAGTTCAGTCAGTGGCTTTGCAAGGTCTGCATAGTTCTCTATGAACTGGTTCGAGTAGTTACACACGCCAAGAAAACTTTGTAGTTCTTTGAGATTGGTGGGGACTTTGAGATTGTCAAGGCCTTGGGTGCGAGTCAGTTGTGGTTGTACTCCGTCTGGACCTACAAGTAGGCCAACGTAATCCACCTTGGTTCTGCACCACTGGCATTTCGACAGTGATATTTTAGCACCAGCAGTTGTTAGCTGATTCAGAACGTGGTCGATCTCAGCCAAATGTGAGTCCAGTGTTGGCTGCCTCAAAAGGACATCGTCCACATAAATCAGTGTCCCACGCTCGTGGGCGTCTGGACATGCTTTGTTCAGGAAGATGTTGAACTCTGCAGGTGAGTTAGCGTAGCCAAAGGGACACCTGTTAAAGGTGTATTGACGGCCACCAAAAGTGAAAGCTAGTTTGTATTGATCCTCGTCGCGCACAGGAATGGTCCAAAAACCAGAGGCGATGTCGAGGGTCGAAAAGTACCTACCATTGGTGACCTTGGGCAATTCCTGTTGGAGCTGCGTCATAGGCCATCTGGATAAGGGAACTTGTTTGTTTAGCTTTCTGTAGTCTATAGTGAGTCTCCACTTACCATTTGGTTTTAACACCGGCCATAAAGGCGCAGAGTAAGTGCTGTTACAGTATCGGATGATACCTTTTTCTAACAGGTCATTAATGATTTCTCTGATAGGTTGATGTGCTGCCAGAGGAATCTTGTACTGTCTGACAAATGCAGGGGGAGCATTAGGCGGGGTTGGGATGCTCACTGTGTGGAGCGTGGTCAACCCACAATCCATCGAGTCAGTTGAGAATGATTTCTCATATTTTAGAAGAACTTTGCGAAGTTTGTCCCTTTCTTCATCAGTTTTCAGGGCGTCGGCTTGGGCGACCACCTGGTCAATCTGTGAAGCAACTGAGAGGGGTTCTTGTTCTTTGGGGAGCTCCAGTGAGTCCCCTTCAGTGTCGTAAAACCTGTCAACAGGTAGTGCACTGTAAGTTTGAGGGCATAGACTGTCTCCTTTGTTGAAACCGAACCTGCGGACAGTGTCCTGGTCTATGGCCTGTGTTGGTTTTGTGAACAAGACTTGCCCCGTGTGATGACTCGGGATCAAGTTTTCTGGGAGTCCTCCCAGAAATGGAATGCTCAGTTCAAAATCGTGAAAATCAGTAGAGATCAACCATCCTAGCTGTGTGTTTTTTGGGATCGGCACCTCTTCTGTGCTTGTGTTGCACACAGCAACAGTCGTGGTTCTGCCGTCGAGGGTCACTTGGCATGTGGCCTCCATGGACAGTCCTAAGTTGAAAAACATAGGAGATGGTTGAAAGTATGCCTGTTTTGTGCTAACAGCTTGTCCTTTCATGATGTGAATCATCACCGGCTTGTTCATAACCTGAGGTGGTACCACAGTGTTATGGCTGATAGCAACCTGGCAGACCTCTGGTATGGTCTGTCCAGCCCTAAGGTTCTCTGTGGTTAACACAGGAGAGTCCTTCGTGGCTGTATCTAGTGACCACAGTGCATCGTTGTTGATGTCCACTCTGACACCTAATCTTACCAAAATGTCGGAGCCTATGTAGGTTGCATGTGGTAAGTTCGGGACCACGAGGAACGGGTGATCCAGTTCTCGTTGGTTCCAGGTTAGTTTGAGGTCAATGATCCCTTTAGCGGTCATTACCTGTTTATCGTTGGGGTCTAACGAAAAGCGGAAAGCCTTTTTGTTCAGACCTAGACCCAACTGTTTCTTAACCAAGGTTCCAAAGAAAGCTTGGCTGATCGCTGATTTCTCCGTCCAAGGGGACAGAACAGCATCATCGGTGTGGGATCCTTGGATCTCAACACCTTTGACTACCTGTGGTAGGTAGTGTTCGGTGAGTGCCAACTGTTTCAGCTCGCAGAGGGGGCTCTCTTGTTGGGCCTCTACAGCCTCACCTGTAGTTGAAGGTTCACCTACAGGGATTGTGCTCTCGTCTGAGCATTCCCTTTTGCCTTCCGCGGTGCCTGCCATTAGACGGTCAGTGTTACCTTGTATAGGCATATCGATCGGCAGTGGTTGACTCACTCTGGTCCACATTGTCTGATCGCCATAATCTATAATCGCGTCGAAGCGGTTTATAAAGTCTTGGCCAACCAAAAATGGGAATGAGTCCACGGTGGACACGTGTACCGGGTGGTATAGCGTCGTTTCACCAATCTGCATGTGAACCATGGCTATAGCTGTCAGGGTTGTACTCGTCTCCGAGAGACCCTGCAAAACTATAGCACATTCTCTGAGGGGTATTTCCCTGTCAACACCGTTAGCAGCCAGCCGTAGCTCTTCCAACAGTGTGGGTGACACAATGGTTATGTCTGCCCCACCATCCAAGAGGGCCTCTTTTGTGAGGACCCCTTCCAACGTGATGGACAGGTAAGCTTTCCTAGCGGGCCCCTTTCTGATAATGTTACACAGGAACCTATCAGGTTTTCTCCGACGTTTATCACGCCCACCCCTGACTGTGTGAACTTCATTTATCAGTACTGGTAGTGCAGACACACACGGGTCTGACTGTTCAGTTCGTGGCGAGCCACTATCAACGGTGAGTGAGCATTCCCCCCTTTTTCCTGACGAGGGGTTCTCGGACTCCGTAACAATGAAGTTATGGTTACAGTCAACGTTTTGTTGACTGTCACATTCTGGACTGTCAATGATTTGACTGTCATTACCCTGATTGTCAGCATCCTGACCATCAGTATCTTGGTGACCGTCAGCAATTGTGGCATTGTTGTTAATTGAGTGCTCTGAGTGTTTGTCAACGACAGTGCTGCACATTACCCCAGGCTGGTTATCCTTGTTTGTTTTTTTGAAATTCTCAACCATCAGACGTAGTATCTCTGAATCTTCTGCAGTCAAAGGTTTAGGGCCCTTTTTCTGGGACTTTTGAGACTGTTGTCTGATCTCAGATTGTTCCTCCTGAGGTGCAGGAGGAGCAGGTCCACGGCTCGGGCGTCCCTTCCGGGACCATCCTGGTTTCGGGGGTCCCCTCTGGGACCACCCTTGGTTATATGGGTTACCTCCGTACCCATAATCTTTACTCTTTGGACGTGCACCCCCCTTTTGATCCTTCTGTTCACCCTCTGTGTTTGGCCTGAACCACTTTGGGTTCTTTTTCCAGCGGGCACCTCCACTTTGTGGTTTGTCAGGTTGAAAGATCTGTTTCTTCTCGCCTTTTATAGGATAGGGAGCTGATGCACGCGTCCCTTCCAGCTCCAGCGATTGGGATTCGTCCTTCGCACTTGCGAACACCTCTACGGGTGTTCTGCATTCCATGTGGGCCTCGAAAACATTTATGGCACACTGTTTCATTTCCTTGATGGTTTTTTCTCTGAAATTAGCCATCACTTGTACCGACTGTTTTATAACAGGGTGGAGGTTTTTTCCGAAAAGGTATTTAAAACCTACCTCGTCCTCCATGCCCGGTTCATTGCGATTACCAAAGAAAGCTTGGAACATTCTCTGGTAATACGCCTGTGGATGTTCGTTTTTACCTTGCACGACCTTCTCGGCATCTGGATAGCCACCAGGCCCCATGTTTGGAGTGAACTCTTGTATAAGTGTATCACGCAAAAGTTTATAATCTTTTTTTATGGCGTCTGGTTGGCGAACAATGAAGGCATATACGTTCCAGTCTGCAGTGAGCCTGATCAGTGCAATTTTATCAGCAGCAGTAGCATTTGGAAAATTACCCAGCTGGAAGTCAAGAGAGTCTAGGTAGGCCTTTGTGTGGATTGAACCCAACGGCCCCGGATCAAAGTGTTGAATGTATCTTGAAAGCTTTTGGAGTTCAGGTATTGGAATAGAAAGTTGAGAACCATCGTTATTCCCATTTACCTGTGATCCCTGTGCAGGTGTTGTTGTTGAGTACGCAAATCCCTGCTCCGACTGGCGGGTCTTAACAGGTACGATGAGCTGTTCTGCATCACCGGGTGGAGGTGGTGGGGGTGGGGGTGGGAAGCCTTGAGACTGCTTTGCCACAACATCCACCCACCTTTCCCTTTCTTTAAAAAGGTTTTCTTTAGTTAAGGTCAGTTCCACCTTACTTTCAGTCAATTCTCTACGTAAACGATCAACTTCAGTTTGCAACGTTGTGCGCTGTTCACTGAGTTTTTTATGTTCCTCGAATTGAGTGTTCTCTTTTAGTTGTTCTTTTAATTTATCATACTCACCTTTCAACATTGTGCACAGGTTGTGAGCTTCTTGTCTTTGTCCCGTGCTCTCTTGTAGTGCTTTAGACAGCGATTGTACCTGTTGTTGTAATTTTTCATTCTCTCTCACAGACTCGTCATATTTTTGTCCTCTGGAACGAATGCTTTCTTCATATGACTTTGTTTGCGACTGTATATCAGTTTTTAAACTCTCAATCTCTGTATTTGTCGTTTTCTTGTACGACACAAAGTCTAAAGTGGTACCTTGGTGTTTATTTTTCTCATCAGCCAGTTCCACCTCAAGGTCCTCGCTCTTCCCCAGTTCATGGTCCAGTCTGGCCTTCAACAGAAGGGCCAATTTGGGTAAACGGTCGGCGCTGAGCTTTTTACCATCTTTTTTGATTATACCTGTTGCTAGACTTTCTAACTCTGTGTCCAGAGTCGAGGTGTCCATTGCTGCTACCTCCTCACCATACTTTACGAGGGGTTTTGCTAGCAGTTTTAAGGCCTCATCAACACAATCTGTGTCTTCTGACTCAGAGTCTGAATCCACCTGCGCTGGGATTTTCTCCTCCTCCTGCGCTGGAGTCAGCTCTCCTTCAGCATCCTTCAAGGATGAGGACGGTACAACGTCATCTGATTGTGTATCCATATTTGTTTTGAGTCTGTAAAAATCAACAAACTGGTACATGTGGGTGTTATTCTAAAAAAATTTTTTTTTCTATTTTAGAGTTATTTTAAATCTCTTCAGTATTTAAAACAAGCATCAATTGTTTGTCTGTATCTCTGTTATTCTAAATTTTTTATTTAAAATAAACAGGAATTTTGTATGTGTACAGAACAATTTTTTAAAGCTGGTAATTTCACCATAAAAATGCTGACTTTTTTATGATGTTTTTGAGAAAACTCATCTGTCAACGTCTTTTAACCAACAGGGGGCGGATTCAAGTCTTATGTTATCACGAGACGACTGACCTTTATTCAGTAATTAAACTAAAAACAACCATGTAGAGTTAGTTTCTAGTGTGTCAGTGATAAACGCTCGAACCACGTTCTTGTCAGAGACAAATCTATGTTGTTAGACAGTTTAGATGGCTTTTAATGAGTGTTTAAACTCACTGTGAGTGTGTGAACTGCTTATCACCCGAAGTGCACCTGGAAATGACGACACAAGTAGGCGGGTCGACGCAGCGCGTCACCAGCTTCCGTTGAGCGAGGCGGAGCTCGCTAAACAGATACGTGACGTCAACCAATCAATCACAGCGCTTGTAGTCCTTTTCCCAAGCAACCATGGTGAATGTAGTTCTATTACCTTCGACCAATGCAGTGCCGGAAATGACGACAAAGTGGGTTGTTCGCAACGGCGTGCGTTCCCACTACAGCGAATCAACGCTCGCTACGAGAGTGATTGACAGTTCACAGCTCTCGTTCATCCAGTCACAGCTCATAAACAAAACGTGTGGGACTGGGACACGTAGCTCTTTAACGTTAGCTTAGCACAACAGAACACAACTTTATAGACTCGTAACCAACTCAAACGCTTCGAATTAACTCCCCAAAATTCTGAAACGTGGCAATCACATTTAAAACAGGCACGACTTAAGGGTGAGATACACTCGAGCGTCCTCACGATACGCCAATACGCAGCGTACGTACGCCCCGTACGCAGCGTAGCCCCGCGTAGCCCCTCAGGGCAAGTACGCGCAAAGGTATTTTTTTACTACGCATACGCGATCCGCGTGCGCGATACGCGATGCACGGTGTCACCAATAAACGGTACAGAACGTTGTGGCCGGAAATGTGTTCACATCGGACTGTTGTTGGTGAGACACACTCCAGTTCCCGCATGAAGTAAAATGGATGAGATGGTCTGTGAAGAGGTGAGGAGACACAGGAATTTGTATGATACCTCCTTACGAGAGTACAAAGATGTACAAATGACCCGGAATGCATGGAACGAAGTGGCTGCGACCGTGGGAAGGGACGTCGACTTTTGCAAAACCAGGTGGAAATACATGAGGGACAGATTCGTGCGGGCAAGGAAAAACCACAAGGGCAGAAGTGGCGATGGGGCCGGTCCAGGTGTCCCACCGATCTTAAAGATACTGTCCTGGCTGAACAGTTTCATCAAAACCAAAGACACAGAGACCAATGTGCCTGCAGTAAGTATTTTCTATTTATAAGCTAATTAATAATGTAATTAATTATCCAAAAATCGTCACACTTCATTAAAAAAAATAAAATTGAATTATTAATCGTACACTTCTTAAATAATTTGTATTAAAGATTTTTTTTCATCAACATTCAATCGCTCTGCATTGTGTACTTGATAGGAAATCAGCTATGGCTCCAGTGGTGTTCCTTCTCCAGCCTGTGACGTTCCTTCTCCTGTCAGCACCATGAACAACAGCTCAAACCAAAACAGCTCATCACATTTTTCCTCTGAACTCCCCTCCACTTCAAGTTCCTCCAGCAATAATGCACTGGCTCCAACTGAACCTGCATGCTCCAGTGAGTTTACTGCACCACCTGCCCCTGACTTTCCTGATGAACCACCTGCCCCAAGACAGTCAGCTGCCCCATGGCAGTCACCTGCCCCCAGACAGTCACCTGCCCCCAGACAGTCACCTGCCCCCAGACAGTCACCTGCCCCCAGACAGTCACCTGCCCCAAGACGGTCCGCTGCACCTCACACCAGCGCACCACCAGCGAAGCAGGGAAGGAAGAGGGGATGGGCTGCTACGTTGGACACAGAGACCGCTGCATTGGCGAACCGCCTCCAAGCAATCGATCAGGAAAAGCAAGTGGAAGACGCAGAGACACATTTCGGCGTGGTAATTGCTGACATGATGAGAACCATTCCAGAAGCAGACAGAGACGAACTTCGCTTAAACATTCACCAATTGATTTTTAACTTTAAGCAACGATATGTAAATCAGCAACCATTGACAAACGAGCAACAATTAACAAATGAGCCGACGTACACCCTGCATCTGCAGCCACTGTAATGTTTTATTAGAAGTTATTATTTAGAAGTTGTTGTTTTTTAGAAGTGTTCATTTTGAAGATTTGTTTTTTTAGACGTGGTCCTTTTTGTAGAAGAGTGCATTTTGTATTAGTGTAGTTTGTTTACAAGTGTTCATTTACCAGTAGTAAATGTGAATTTTATAGAATTGTTTTTTTTTTTAAATGTTCATTTTGTAGGAGTGTAGTTTGTTTACAAGTGTTCATTTTACAGTAGTAAATGTTAATTTTATAGAATTGTTTTTTTTTTAAATGTTCATTTTGTAGGAGTGTAGTTTTTTTACAAGTGTTCAATTTACAGGAGTTGTATTTCAAAGATGTTGATTTTATAGAACTGTTGTTTTTTTAAATGTTCATTTTGTAGGAGTGTAGTTTGTTTACAAGTGTTCATTTTACAGTAGTAAATGTTAATTTTATAGAATTGTTTTTTTTTTTAATGTTCATTTTGTAGGAGTGTAGTTTTTTTACAAGTGTTCAATTTACAGGAGTTGTATTTCAAAGATGTTGATTTTATAGAACTGTTGTTTTTTAGAAGTTTTGTTTAGTGTTATTAAAGACTGTTAAAATGTCAATGCCAGTGCTTTCACCTTATTTTCATAGATATACTAGTTTCACTGTTATACCACTATGCAAAAAACTCAGGACTGTATTACTGCAATTAAGCTGTAGATAAAAAAAACTTCCCCATATGTATCTTTTTTTTTACATCTAAAAGTTATTTACTTTGATACAAAAGCTCATTGTTCTTCAAAGAAAATGACGAACAGATGAGTGTTGTTATCAATTTATTGATAGGCAATCACACATTCAGCCTTCCTCTTGTTATTGTGGCCTGTTGCCAGGGCACTGAACCATCTGGTGATGAGAAGAAGTCACGCAGGTTGTTCCTCACTGCATAGGCAGTTCTTCCAGCACTCCTTGTGGCGGCAGTTCTTCTTAATGGAGTCTCCAGATCGTTTCCTGCAACCTGCCTCCATTCTCCTATACGTATGATAAACAAGTAAAGAAATCATTAGAGTGGGTGGGTTGTATTCTACTCTTTAGATGAGCTACGGAAGAAAATAAATGTTCCGGTATGTGACTTTGTGCATGATTACCTGGTACGATGTCTCCTGTTGATGTGTCAGTGTCCACGTAATTTGTGGGTATGTACTGCCTGGAATCGTCATTGTAGGCCAGCCAGTTGTGTAAAGCAACACATGCTTTTACCACATGGACACTTTTGGCTGGGTTATATTCCATGGCGCGGCCGAACACCCTCCATCTGGATGACAAGATGCCAAAAGCGTTCTCGATTGTTCTCCGAGCCCTGCAGTGGCGGTAGTTGTACACCTGCTGCGCTTCCTCCAGATTTGAGCCTGTGCATGAAAGAATATCAAAATTATTAATAAATGCAATTTGGTTTATTTATTTTTCACCTGTTCAAAAGGAAGTTGTCGCAGAGCACGTTTCACAATAGATTTCTAGTCATAACAGCAATTATAATAGAAGTAGTAATATTACTCGTTCCCAAAAGGTGAATACAGCTGTATCCCACCAAAACAACCGCATCATTGATTAATAAGCTTACCAGGATATGGACGCATAAGATTTTGATGGAGTGGAAACGCTGCATCCCCCACAAACACATGCGGACTCTCCACAGTGGTCCCAGGTAGTACAGCAGGTGGTGGAATAGCCAGGGTACTGTTCATCAGCTGTTGCCCAAACACACTCTCCTGGAAGACGCCGCCATCACTCTGACGTCCATATGCTCCCACATCCACCATCGTGAAGCGGTAATGTGCATCACACGCAGCCAGGAGGACGAGAGAGTGGGTCCCTTTGTAATTAAAGTAGTCACTCCCAGATGACGGAGGGCAACGAATCCTGACATGTTTACCATCCACAGCTCCTGATAACAAACAATAATTTCATTGTTTTGAGGTATTTATAGTACTAATATGGACATTAATCAACAAAAGTACACAAACTGCTAACATAAAGACAAACGAACCAACCTAAAAGGTTAGGAAAATCCCAGATTCGCCAGAAATCACGTGCAATCGCTGTCCACTGATGGCTAGAGGGGAAGGCTACGAAGTCCGGCTGAAGAGCTGTCCAAATGGCTTTACATACCTGAAGTACAAATATAAGTATATTATGAAGTATTATTAAGTATAGTATAAATATATATTCTACATATTTTTTTTCATAAACATATATATATATTCTTATATAAACACACATATTCAGTATATATGTATTTATACACACATTTACATATATATATATTTTTTATATGTATTATACATATATATATATATATATATGTATATACTGTATATAATGAATATTTATATACATTTATATCTACATAAACAACTACTGTAGTTCATCCGCAGCTGACTTCAACAATACACATCTACTGTATACAGATCACAGCATCATTTTGTTTACTCCACGACTCACCTCGGACATTATTCTTGACACAGTTGATGTGCCCAGGCGGTAGCTGGCAGCGACACTCTGTTCAGAGCAACCAGTCGCCAAGATGCGCAGCGTGACTGCCACTCTCTGTGCAGCGAGGACAGGAGAGCGGTGGCTGCCCTGATGGAGAAGAAACGGTGCTAACCGCCCAACTAGCTCATCGAACTTGCTGTAATTCATTCTAAAATACTGGAAATGCTTCTCGCTGTCCATCCTTTGCATGTCCATAACCAGAGTATTAAACTCTCCTTCTTCATCCCTGGTCTCGTTTAATGGCCTCACGTACCACCTTCTTCTTCTTTTACGTTTTTTTAATAACAATAACAGGCAAACAATCTCTTCCTCTCTTCTTCTTATTGACGCCATTTTTTTTTTCGCGCAGAAAAACTAGCGGAAGTGACGATACGGAGGAAATGACGTTAGAATTTGGAGCGAAAAACTAGCGGAAGTGACAATCGGAAGTGACGGTACGGAGGAAATGACGTTAGAATTTGGAGCGAAAACACGAGAATCTACGCGAGAACGAAAGCCGAGCTGTAGCAGCCGCTCCGTATTCGCGCGTATACGGAGTCTGCTTCACTGTATCTCGGCCTTTACCCTCCCAAATCTGCTACTCCATGGACGTCAGTGGAGCCCAGCTAAATAAACATTCCCCCCCCAAGTACCTGCCTTTGAGACTCCTCTCTCCTCCCCCTTCTGCGTAATGTTGGTGTCATTATGTGCTTGTGTGCGAGATTTTTTTCATTACCACATGTTTGACCTTCACAGGTCAGAAATGTGTTAGGAATTTTTTTGTCTCCAAACCCTATGTGTTATTTTTCATCACTTTTGTCTGTCCAGCAGATCTCACTTGTAAATGAGTCTTTGAGACTCAATGTGATTCATCTGTTTAAATAAAGGTTGAATGAATAATGCATGTTTTTGGACTGTGGGAGGAAACCAGTGTACCCGGAGAAAACCCACACATGCACGGAGAGAACATGCAAACCACCCAGGAAGGCCCCTGGACCGGGCTTTGAACCAGGGACCTGCTCGCTGAGAGGCAGCAGCTCTACTAGTTGCGCCACCGTGCTGCCAAATCAAATGTCCATCAATAAGAATTTATAGCTTTAGGTGAGTTAATTAAAGTAAAATATTATGAAACAATTTCATGTATCTCACAATCAGCCGTTCAAAAGTTAATATCCATGGGATCAATATATTGTACTACTTACAATATGTAGTACTAACATAGTATCTGGAGGAATGGTGGTGCAGAGGTTACAGAAGGTGGCCCTGTGATGGGAAGGCTGCCAGTTCAACTCCCCGGACTGACAACATCCAAACGTTGATGGGAAAGTTGAAGCATCCCACATCTGCCTCCCCCCTCATTTGCCCCACTCTGGGCTCTTGAGCAAGGCCCACCATCTGCTTCCCCAGGCGCCCTAGATAGCAGCTCTCTGCTCCACACAGAGGGCTGTGGTAGCTCTGTGTTTGTGTCAGGAAGGACATCTGGTGTAAAAACAATTGACAGGTCTTCGTGGGAATTAGTTCGCTGTGGTGACCCCTGAAGAAGGGAGCAGCTGAAAGATTAACTTTATACGTACCTGATTTATTTGAGATGGCTGCCATAGTTAAATGGCCTTAAAAACACAAAAACTTCCATAATTCAGTCCATTTTACAGATATTGTGCTAAAATTTGGTATGGTAGTAGCTGAAAGTCCTTCACTAATCATTGCCTGACATGTTTACTTCAAAGTTTAACATTAACTTTTGGAGTGAACCCTGTTTGACTGTTAGCACAATATTTCCTGAACCACTAGACAGAGTTTATTAAAAACTTTCAGAATGTCTTCATTTGATGTACATTTACAATACATTAGATTACTCTTAGAGTCCACTCATATCAAGATGGCTGACACAGCTAATCAACATAAGCAAGCACAAAAATTACTATCCCTGAGATAGATTTACAGATATTGAGCTAAAGATTAATGTGTTAGTCAGCTGAGGGTCATTTGAAATACGGTACTCTGACTGTGAGATTGCTCGTTTTATTTTCAAGGGTTGACCAAAACAGCAACAACTTTGCCATTTCTCATCAGAAGATGCTGGTGAAGATTCTCAGTCAATAAAGTCCAGTTGTTTCTTATTGAACACTTTTTTTGATCTCATCAGAAGATGCTCTTAGTTTAAAACTGAACATAAAAGGTGGGAGATGAAATGCATTCCTTCAAGGAATGCTATGTTTTGAAACAGTGGAAAAATCAGTGAGTTTTCATTTAAAGGTGCAGTCTGCAGTTTCTGTAGTGCAAGTCTGTAAGTTTTCTAAAAAATATATATTTAACATATTTCTTCACTCTGTCACTATCTCCTGACAGACTGATGTTAGACAAAGTAATCTCTGAAAAAACTACATTCCCCTTGCTTCTCCAGGTGGTATTAAAAGCATTTCTAAAAACCCACAGTGACCCGCCGTTAACCAGCCAATAAAAACAGAGTTTTTAACCAGCCAATAAAAACAGAGCTTCTCACGCTCCTAACCCACGCCCCCGCCTGTCCCAGCCCCAGCGGCCGCGCACGTTCTCGTTCAAAGGATTGCAAAGCGATGCAGGACTGTTTTGTATGTGACACAAATGTATTAAATTCCCCTTCTTCATCCCTGATCTGGACTTTTCTTTTGTTTTTTTGCCAAAAGTCAAGTGATCGCTTCCTCCTCCGCTGACTCCATGACTGAAATGAGGAAATGAATGAATTTGTCACGAGCGAATTAAACTCGGGTTCAACGTGGCTGCGCGAGGCTCAGCAGATTTGCTGGTGTTCTGGTGTGCTGGACCAGCGCTCCATGATTTTATTTTATTGTTTAGAACGTTTTATTAACATATAAACACAGAACTTCGCAGCGGTTGCGACAGGACATGCAGTGGGGGGAGGAGCTAAGGAGGCTGAGCAGAATTTCAGCGAGAGCAAGGGGGAGCAGAGCCATATATGGCTCTGAGGGGGAGGGACCAGAATGCTTTCCCTGTTGAAAAATTTCTAAGTGCTGCGTTCTACAAAAACTGCAGACTGCACCTTTAATAAATTAATAATTTTAGCAGGATAAACACCTAAAAATACATTTGTTAGCTGACATTATTGTAAGAGTGTGTCTCAGTTAAATTTTTGTTAATAAATGATTACAAATCAGCTTATTTTATAAAAAGCCATAAATAGGTCGCACCTGAATTTTGCAGGGCATGCAAAAATGATAAAAAGCGTATATTCCGGAAAATACGGTACTCTGACTGTGAGATTGCTCGTTTTATTTTCAAGGTTTGACCAAAACAGCAACAACTTTGCCATTTCTCCTCAGAAGATGCTCTTACCGTAGTTTAAAACTGAACATAAAAGGTGGGAGATGAAGTGCATTCCTTCAAGGAATGCTATGTTTTGAAACAGTGGAGAAATCAGTGAGTTTTCATTTAAATAAATCCCAACTTCTCTTTATTTAAAATGCTAGTTTTGATCCTGTCATCTTCACACTTGTTCTCCGAGCCATCTCATTTCACTTTTACAGTCATCTCAGGACCCAACACTTACTGTACCACCCAAAGACCTTTTATCTCTCCCTCACATCTGCTCTCTGGCTTTTCTTTCAATCACTGACAGTTTTGTCCTTACTTGCTCCCACTTTCCCTCCTTACATCACTTCTTCCCCATTTTTATCCTCCCCCTCTATTCCCATCTCCCTTGTCTCTTTGCCTTTATGTCTAATTCAGCTCTAAGACCCGAGGCTTTGACGGTGCAGAGTGCTCAGTCTGTGCTCTTCTCCCATCCAATTTGATGCTGACGTGCAGAGAGAGAGAGAGAGAGAGAGAGAGAGAGAGAGAGAGAAACCTACAGACGAGCTTTAAGTTATGTAATAAGATCAGCTGCAGACTAATGCCGCACATCACATATATCAGGCAGCTATTAGTGGCTTTGTGATGGAATGACCATTTGTCTGTCTGTTCACATATTTTAGGTCTGTTCCTAATGAACAATGGGGGAACAGATGCTCTTTGAACCAAAGATAATAACTGATGTAACACGTTGCCGATGGTATGGCTAATACTTTGTAGCTCCTATGATATTTTATTATGGATGGATGGATGGATGGATGGATGGATAAATGGATGAATGATGTATGTATGTATGTATGTATGTATGTATGTATGTATGTATGTATGTATGTATGTATGCATGCATGAATGAAATGATGGCTGGATGATGGCTGGAAAAATGGATAGCAGGATGAATGGATTGTGCATGGATGGATGATGGACAAATGGATGGATGGATGAATGGATGGATGATGCATGGATGATGAATGATTGGTGGATGATGGATCACTGGATGATGTATGGGTGGATGATGGATGGATGGATGGAAGGATGCAATGGCTGGCTGGAAGAATGCAATGGATGGATGGATGTTGGATGGATGGACGATTGATGGATGGATGAATGAAAACCTGCACCACAGAGAATGAAATCAAAAAAATCAGTTTCAGGGTAAAAATGGACTAAGTTTAGAACACAACAACTTTTGATTCAATCAAATTGTGTTGGAGCTGGAACCACAAGAAAACATGTGACCACTGCAACTGTTGTTCTCAACCTGTGGGGGGCACCCACCTCCCCCGTGGGGGAGGTGTCTCACTATACCGCAAAAAAGTGAAAGTGGATGTGAGGGTTTCTTAACACAGACCAGCCAGAGAGAGGCTGAATGGATTCCAAAAATATTCTTAATTTATTAAAAAAAAGTCCAAAAATGGTGAATTGGGCCCAAAACTGAGGTCAACATGACAAACTACAGCTCAGATTGTAGCACAAACAATTCAAGCACAGAACTGACCTAACAAACAAGACATAAGGGGAACTTCAAATGTGGCTGATCAGACCACTGCTGACACACAAGGGGTAATTAAACATACAAGAACTTAAACAAATACTGGTCAACACAATGCTAAACCTTTAAATAAATACTATTAGAACTAAACTGCCAAAAGAAGAAACATTAATGAGATGGTAAAATTAAACTAAAGAGAACCAAATTTCTCCTTCCCCTGGCAAACAAATGGAATGACCCGCTGAAGAGTTTTGCCTATAAGGACATCAATTAGCTGGAGCTCTTCTGAGTGACTCCAGCAGCAGCCCCAAAGGAAGCTGGTAACTCAAAACAAATAAATTAATTTATTGCATTTAACAAAAATATAAAGAACGGACAGATACAGTCAACTAAATGTGTGCACTGCAAATAGTTAACTATTGAGTCAGACTAATGAAAATAATTTTAACAATGAAAATATATTATTCACTAATCAATATCTAAACTAATGTTAAGAACAAACAGAAAACAATTACCATTCAGATCTCTGTGTGACAGTAAGGACAGCTGTCACAGTGGAACTAATATTTAGAGGCTGTTAAGACTCCAACCTGTAGTTGTGCTGCACAACCCATTTTTCCATAATAAAACTTCACCACACTACCTCATTTTTCCACTGAAAGTTGACTATGATGGGTAGAAACAGTTATGTGGAATGCCTCTGTGGGTCATTTGAATCACATAGCCTGGTTAAAACCAGACCCTTGTCCTTCACTTCGGTTCATACTAGGGTCTGGAGTTTCTCCTATAGAGAACCGATTCTTGCTGGAGGCGTGGCCTCTGCTGAGGTTACCCAATCATTAACGCTTGGCCGTGACGGATGTTGCGCGTAGCTGCAACATACGTCACGTTAGCCTGTCCTCTCCAGTTAGCCTGGCGAGGGCCAGGCTAAAGGCTGAGTTATACTTGCGCTTTGGTCCTCAGGCTGGAGCGCGCGCGCCGCGCGTGCACTCAGCCGTGCGGCGAAATGCGTTCACAGTTTCGCCACTGTGTTTATGGTTGACGCACGGCGGAGCATGGCAAAGTGCTGTTCTTTTACGGACCAGCAGGAGGCAGTACCCTCTAAAACCTGTGCATATGTTGCAAGAAAGGTGTAGAAGAAGAAATCTACCGTAGAAGAAGAACTGTTTGAAATCACACAACAAAAACAAATAGCTTTCCGCTCGCGTGCTGAACTGTTGTCTTTATTTGCGGTTTTAATGCATGGAGTCAGCGGAGGAGAAAGCGATCACGTGACTTTTGGCGAAAAAACAAAAGAAAAGTCCGACTCCAGATCAGGAATGAAGGAGAATTTAATACATTTGTGTCACAAAACATTCCTCCATGCGTCGCGACGCCGTCTCCACGACCACAGCGGCGCAGACAGCTGCAGGCTCCGGCGTGAAGAGGGTGAAGGCTGTCGGGTGGGGACCTGAAACCAAATCGTAGCGCCCACGGCGCGCGCACTAGGCTTGCGGAGTTTCAAAAATTCAGAGGTGCACGACACGCGCCAAACCCACGCGCGGGGCCAACGCGCAGGGGCGGGGACTGCGATATTGCGTCACTTTTGGCGCGCGCACCCTCGCGCGCTGCGTGACACGTCGACTATAAATCTAGCTTAACTGTTCAGATAAACAGCTCAGAAACCACTCGGTGGATATTTTTTCTGCTACCAGTGTGTAATTATATGGCTTTAATTTACTGACTGTTGGCCTGGATGAAACATTTGAGATAAAATTCGATTTTTTATAATTTATTTTCGTAGCGCCCCCGAGGCTGTCTGGAAAAAGTCAAACCGAAACAATTTAAATCTAGCAGATTTGACCATTTCGTGAATTGATTTAGGAACGGTTAAGCTCAGGAACCCTTCTGCTATAACGTCAGCTAAGAAATATATTTTTTCTCAGCAAAGAAATAATAGTTTTTTACCATGTTTTCTTGTAAATTCCTTTGTGCAGGCAGCCATTTTGAGCAGGGCAAACTGTGCATGAAATCGACGTCGTTCAAAACTCCACCTTCTGTTCTCTGATTGGTCCGGTCAAAAATCTGCCGGCGAAATCCTTGTCTATGGGAGAAGTCCCAGACGGAGCAGTGAAGGGAAATGAGAATTGAGCGGAGCTGCGTAGGAAGGCGAGGGCCAGCCTATCACTAACATGACCATTTTAAAGAAAAGGGAGCTTTTGAAGCATATCACTGATTATGTTCTAAACAAAAAAACATTCATTGCTTTATTTGCACTCATTTCTCAACAATCCAGTACGAGTGTACAGAAATCCAGGCAAAAATAAGAGACTGAATGAAAAAAGAAAGTCGTAGCTTGTAGCCTAACTTCATTAACTACAAATATGTTTCTGCCGTAATTCTTGAATTTCCCCCAAGGGATTAATAAAGTATCTATCTATCCTACTATGGTTTATAAAACATGAATAAGTACAAGCGTTGTCATCATTGTATGTTCCCATACAACAACAAAATTAGTTCTCTGCATGTAACCCATCACACGAGGGGTACACCCAGGTGGAGTGGTGTGCAGCTATGTACGGTGCCCGGGGAGCAATTAGGGATTGGGTGTCTTGCTGAAGGACACCATGACATGTTCATTCAACCTTTATTTAGTCAGGTTAATCTCATTGAGCCTTGAGGACTCATTTACAAGAGAGGCCTGTCTACAAACTAAAGAATGATGACAACAGCAACAGTAGAATTTCCTTAAACAATCAACAATAGACAAACATAAGAGAGAAATACAGATTTTTTTTTAAACAAATTAAAACAAAGATATCAAAGTAGCAAAACAGACAGATTATAAGGCAGATGTAGAAAATCAAAAACATGAACATGTCTGCATTGGTTTTTGCCAGGATTCCAACAGATTCTTAAAACCATTCGACCACCATGTGGACATGATGTGGAATAGACCTTTTACCAGTTGACGTCATCACGCAAAGCTCGGCAGAAACGAGCGTTCTGATTGGACGGCAAAAAGCCGAAACCGGATGCCGGGGGTTAGGAAGGAGCCGAGGAGCTTCGTAATGATAGAGAGTTGTAATTTAGAAGCTTGATTTCTTAAAATAGTGGACAACCACTGGTCAAAATGCCTGAACATTGTGCCGCAGATACGAGAGGAGGTGACTGTGTGCGCTGATGGAAATTGGGGAAATCCTTCAGGCTTTTTGCGGATGTCCAGCAGGGTGAGCCGTTGTGTGTAGTTGTCAACAACCTGTATTATCCAAGCGTCAGAAATAAATGTTTTAAATTTCTCACACCAATACTTCTGATATTTAGACTGGTTTGGTTATTGTTACAGGTTCAACATCTTCTGTTAGCTGCTATAACTAGCGCCATGTCTTCATAATGAGCCGTCAGTATAAGCACAGTATGTAAACAAAAACATGACGTTTGAGTCACACAAATGTTCACAGCGTCCTTATTTCTTATTTGATTTCTGTAAACTATGTCTTAAATACAACCTGAGGCAATTGGTGATGTTGTGATGTGAAAAATAATAACTATCCCAAGTGATAGCTTTCCTAGGGAAATTTAATTATCTTTGATTTACTAATGCACTTATGCTGTTTATACAGCTTACACTTTAGACGTAACATGTGTGAAAATCTTAAATATATTACAAACAATATATTTTGCATGTGAATTCCATAATGACACATACAATAGTTGTATATTGTGTTTGTGATTGTTTTTGCAGAGGATGTGGCTGCAACCATGTTGGAAATACACCAACCTGCACCCAGTTACCTTGTACATGGAAGAGACCAGCCCAAAAACGAACTGCACCTGCTACTTGGATGAGCTGCAAGTTTTAAAGTGAGTTTAATCAGTGTTCCTGAAGACATTTCATATTACGCTTATAACACAAATACCCAGAAAGGTGACTTTCAGTGAAACTTCACCAACAATTGGAATAATACAATATCACTTATCTTGTCTTATCCCAGTCAAAAAACTATTCAACATTGTACAATTGTAGTTTATTGTATTGTGTTAATTATTGTTGTTTTCTAGTGGCACTAGATAATAAATGCAATCACATATGTACGGTTTTAAATGTTTTCTACAATGGTAAGATCTGGAATAGTTTTTTGACATTTTTTAAAAAACACTTCTACAAATAGATTTGCTAATATGTGTTAGATATCAACCACATTTTTCATGTTGGTGTCATTTAAGGCATGACATCTATGTTGAGAAGTTTTCCAGGAGAACGCTGAACAGACTGTGTTTTGACCCACGACATCCTGATGACCGGAATGAGCCCACCATCACTGCTGGCTGGTCTTCACAAGGACATTTTGAGCGTGGAGCCATTCTTGACCTATTGCAGGTTGTAGTAGTAAACATTAAAAACCAATAACGCTTATCTGTATGTTTCTTTAATTCCTTTATTTTGTCTAGATTTTAAAACTCCTTGTTTTTTTCCTTTTAAGATATGCTCAAAGCCCTGGCTGTGGTTTCTCGATCCAGACTCTCCGGCAGATGAAGTAGCTGACGACCGCGACCCCTGTTCAATCTCCACGCCATCAGAGAGACCTGCCAGAAGTTCAAAACATCTTTAAATGTCTCACAAGCACACACATTATTTATATAAGTCACAAACAGAAACAACACATACCAGAAGATCAGAACAAGTGCTCAATACAAAAACAACTGGACTTTATTTGTTGCAGAAAACGTTTCACCCTTTCTGCAACAAATAAAGTCCAGTTGTTTTTGCATTGAGCGCTTGTTCTGATTTTATCATGTCCTGGACGACTGAGAATCTTCACCAGCACACTAAAACAGCATTTGTATATTAACAGATTAAAAAATTTAACTAAACAAAAGTTCCACTTCACTAAAAGTCAAATTAGAGCACAGTTTCTTTATTTTTAAAGGTTGGTGTGTTCATTTCTAAATTTAATGTACTACAATCAATGTGTTTTGGGATGTGTGGACTATCTCATTAATCAATTACTGTAATAAACATGGATTTGAATACAGTATATAAATTTGGTCAAATTGGGGAGGGAATGACTGAGCCAGCTGAGGAGTGCTGTGAGTTTTCATTGGATTAGCGTGATGTCCTTCAAAAACTTCAACAAATGTGATGTCACGGTCGACATAATTTATTTAAAATACATATATTTGGATCATGACAGGCCTGACAGGTCCATAAATGCGTGTCGGCCCAGCGGGCAAGCGAATCTTTGTGCACCGCCGGGCCAGTTAGACGCTGCTGTAAACACCTGTACTTACAAAGATATTTTTACTTTATTGCACTTACTGCTAAAAAAGGTCACAACCCTCCTACGGTGGCCCTGAGGTGCAAAACACATTAACAAATAAGGCTAAACACTTATTTGTTAATGTGTTTTGCACCTCAGGGCCACCGTACACCGATGCTCCCAGCAAAACTGTGCACAGTGTTTGATGCTATTTTATTCACCTGTTATTTCTTCAGGGGGGTTGAACAGACTAGCTTCCCTTTTTCAACCTCTGACTTGACATCAAACCCTTTGTCAGCAAGGAGTTGTTGGCCAGTTGCTGCTGTAAAACAAAAAGTATTAATTCATATTTGACAATAAACAAAACAGTCTTGTGTATAGTTAAACTGTATGCTTATACACATTGATGACAGGATTGCTTTTTTTTTCTGTGACAGCATTTCACAGATGCTCCCAGCAAAACTGTGCGAATGACTTACAGAAACAGAGAAATGGCTGAAATGTTTTTAAAGTCAGACCTCAAATAATGTTAATAAAACATGTTTGTCTTGTGGAAACTACTACTGTATATTTTTTCAACGCAGAAAGAGTTCAAATGATGACAGCTAACAGTGCAGTGGTCTGTTCATTCTTATACAGCTGCATGTTTTATGCTATTTTATTCACCTGTTATTTCTTCAGGGGGGTTGAACAGACTAACTTCTCTTTTTCCACCTCTGACTTGACATCAAACCCTTTGTCAGCAAGGAGTTGGTGGACAGTTGCTGCTGTAAAACAAAAAGTATTAATTCATATTTGACAATAAACAAAACAGTCTTGTGTATAGTTAAACTGTATGCTTATACACATTGATGACAGGATTGCTTTTTTTTTCTGTGACAGCATTTCACAGATGCTCCCAGCAAAACTGTGCGAATGACTTACAGAAACAGAGAAATGGCTGAAATGTTTTTAAAGTCAGACCTCAAATAATGTTAATAAAACATGTTTGTCTTGTGGAAACTACTACTGTATATTTTTTCAACGCAGAAAGAGTTCAAATGATGACAGCTAACAGTGCAGTGGTCTGTTCATTCTTATACAGCTGCATGTTTTATGCTATTTTATTCACCTGTTATTTCTTCAGGGGGGTTGAAGGAAGAATCTCTTTGCATGTCGCAGGTTGAAACAGGTTGAAACTTCAACACAGGCAGTGGACTGAGGAACAGCGAGGTCTCGTAGTAGACCTAGCTAGCTGCTAGCTTAGCAACTGTCCAGTAGCATTCTGCTGCGGGAGGTTGTTCTGTTTTGTCTGTTTCCCATATCCAAGATGTAATGTAGGAACGTAATCCACGGAGCTTGGATCACCACCATCCACGGATCACCACCGTACGGAGCTAGGATCACCACCGCGACCAGAGTAGTATTATTACCCCAGACTTCCGGAAAATTCTGGAAAAATACGAGTGCGCATGCGCGATGACGTCAACTGGTAAAAGGTCTATTGAACCACGACTTTCTGGTCCCAAATGGCTGCCCTACATCTACACCATCTCGGCCCCCTATGATAATGATAATAATAATAATAATAACTGCCATATTCATAATAGGAGCTGTTTTAAAACAGTACAAACTATTTCCATTCTTTTCTAATAATTTCAGATCTACTACTGGGCCTGTGAGTATCCATGGATGTATTATTGGTAGTGGTGCTGTTGGGTCGATATTGTTATTATCCATCTGTTTT